>BLKR01012011.1:0-24620 GCA_011170035.1 Teleogryllus occipitalis | reverse complement strand
ATTATCTCCTTTAAAATGATGACCCGTCTTTGTCTTCTCACTTTCTTAAGTACATTGTAGGAATGTGTGCATCCCGCCGTTCTCTTCCCTTCCGCTATAACTTTTAAAGTTACCCTGTTTTAATTTTATATTCTGTTTAAAGAGATATTTCTACTTAATATGAGTCAGTAATACATAGTTTACCATAGTAGTTTATTCCCATCTTCTTTTATACGGTCATTTTACTTCCCTTTCCATTTTTCCTTTGCAAATTTTCCAATACGTCTTGCTTATTTTGAAATTGGTTATTCCTTTCTCTTCCTGCCACATGATAATAATAATAACAATAATAATAATAATAACAATAATAATAATAATAATAATAATAATAATAATAATAATAATAATTATTATTATTATTATTATTATTATTATTATTATTATTCCAATTGTTATTGTTGTTATTGTTGTTACTACGATGGTTATTATTACTATTATTATTATTATTATTATTATTATGATGCCCTATCTCCCTTACCTCTATTCTCTACTATACTCTCCCTTTGGGCTTATATAGATTCACATTTTCTTCTAGTCTTTTCAACTTCCTTTTCTTCGTTCTCTCCATTTTGTCGTCTCTCCATCTCGATGCGACCATCTTCTTTTCCTAACACCGTGTCCATCTCCTCACCTTTCCTCTTCCGTTACCCTCACGTGGCGCCGTGGCGCCCGCTTTGCCACTTGGTCGTGTTTGCCTTGCGATCGCTCGACAGCTCTGCCCGCCCCGCCCCTCGCGGGCTGCCGAACTTCCGCTGCAGCTTGGAGCTGCCTTCCGCACCGCAACACCAACACGCGCGCCGCAGCGCCACGCCCCTCCGCCTCATCTCCTCTCTCTCCCTCCTTCTCTCGCTCTCCCTCTCTCGCTTTCCCTCTCTCGCTCTCCCTCTCTCGCTCTCCCTCTCTCGCTCTCCCTCTCTCGCTCTCCCTCTCTCCTTCTCCCTCTCTCCTTCTCCCTCTCTCCTTCTCCCTCTCTCCTTCTCCCTCTCTCGCTCTCTCTCGTTCTCTCTCACTCTCTCGTTTTCTCTCGCTCGCTCTCCCGCTCGCTCTCCCTCGCTCTCGCTCGCTCTTTTTCTTCCTCTCTCTCTCTCCCGCTGCCCTCCCGTCACTCCCTCACGCCCTTAACCTCCCCTCTCACCCCCTCGGCCTCACGGCTACTTAACCCCTCGCCCATCACCCCTTCTTCCCTTCGATCTCTCCCCTCTCAGCCACTGCCCCTTGTCCCTCTCCCCAAGTCATCATCGTTCTTTCGCTGCTACCTCTCTTCCCCGTCAACTCGGCCCCACGTCCCCTAGCCCCTTGTCACCACCATCTTTCCATCTCGCTCGCTCGCTTGTTCCCTTCCCACTCTCTCCCCATCCCCACGCCGTCACGCCTTTTGACTCACGCCCTCTCATCTCTCACCCTCTTTTATCCTCGGCCCCGTCTCCTCAACCCCTCCGCCACTCAACGCCTGACCCATCGCATCTTTATCCGTCCCGTCTCCCTCTCTCTTCCCTGTCAAGTCCATCCCATTTCCTCACGCCTCCTTAGTTCCTTCTCCCCCTCTCCCTCACCTTTGCCTATTCCGCTCCTTACTCCGCGGTCCCTTGTCTCCTCCCCCTTGCTAACTTCCCCTCTTTTTTTCGCTCGCTCCATCCCACTCTTTCTCTCCCCTCACTGTCACTCTCACGCGCCTTCTCACTCTCACGCCCTCTCGCCCCCACTCCTGGTCTCCTTCTCCCCTCGCCGCTCTTCCCGTCCAGTTTCCCCCACTCATCCTTGTCAAGTTTCCTCAATTCCCCACGCCTCCATCGTTCTTTCCCCTCACCAACACGACTTCTTACTTCTTACCTTTTTTGCCTCCGCCACCCATCGGTCAGCAATTCATCTACTCGCCCTCCGTGGTTCCTCCTCTCTCCAAAGAGCATCCGCTCTACCCGACTCCTCCACCACCTCCGGCTGTCGTCGTTGCCCCCTCGCGTCCCCGCTTCTTCGTCCCCTCCATCCGTCACCCCGCCGTGTCCTCGCCCACTCGCCCCCTCGCCGCCTCACCGCCCCTCGCCCCCTCGCCCCCCCTCGCCCCCTCGACCCCTCGCCCCCTCGACCCCTCGCCGCCTCGCCGCCCCTCGCCCCTCGCCCCTCTCGCCCCCGCCCCGCCCCCTCGCCTCGCCCTCGCCCTCGCCCCCTCGCCCCCTCGCCCCCTCGCCCCCTCGCCCCCTCGCCCCTCGCCCCCTCGCCCTCGCCCCCTCGCTCCCTCGCCCCCCTCGCCCCTGCCCCTCGCCCCCTCGCCCCCTTCGCCCCCGCCCCCTCGCCCCCTCGCCCCTCGCCCTCGCCCCCTCGCCCCCCTCGCCCCTCGCCCCTCGCCCCTCGCGCCCTCGCCCTCGCCCTCGTCCCCTTTCGCCCCCTCGCCCCTCGCCCTCGCCCTCGCCCCTCCGCGGCCGGCGCCGGCTCTTTGAGGGACTCCCCCCGATGCGATGTTTTGCGTGTCAGCGTTTGTCTCGGCGCGCCGAGAGGCAGGAGGCGGGCTTTAAGTGGATTTAGTTGACGAGTGTGTTGACGTAGCTGGGGAGGGAAAGTAGGCGTTTTTCAAGGGATTGAATTATAAAAGGAAGACGCTTCCCCCGCAGTGGAGTGACACGCGCTTCTTGCGAGAAAGTGACGACAGATTTGCGCAACACGGAACATGCTCTCCCGGCGCGAGAGGGCGTCTCTGCTCTCAGAGGTGGGGGTGGAGGTTTTTGAATTTAAGCACATCTTTAATATTCTCGTTCACGGAGTTATTGTGGAAAATGCTTTCCTTGTTGCATTTTTTAGTGGAATTTTGATATCATTTTTTCAAGGACGGACATGTTATGCGTTGTACCTTATTTTTATTTTTTATATGCTTTCTTTTACTAATTCGGTGTATGTTTATTTCCACAATGTACCCTAAAGGCTCTTAATAAAATATATTTAATTTTTGGGTTACAACCATATAAACTTGTAAGAGAAAGTATACTTAAAAATCAGAAATTAAGTAATGAATTCATTGTATTGTTTTTTTTAATTCAAAATTCAAGTAGTATATGTCTTAGTGTATAGATCAGAGAATTTTGAAAACGTGCACATAATTCACTTCTCCCCATACACAGTTTTTAATTGTTTTTGTCGTAAAATAAATACATAAATAAATTCATTGTTATTTTATATTATCCTCTTCTAAAAGGATAAATTTTGGAAATGACGTATTAGTATTTAAATATCACAGCTTGGCAAAGTTTCAAACACTGCTGGAAACTTAATAATAGGAACGATTCTTCTTTTTAGAAATAGTGATAAATTAGAAATATATTAAATTATTTCCAGAAATATACATTTGACGTAATTACAAAACCTGATCTAAAACGACCAGGTTTTGTGAAGTTTTGGATCATTAGAAAAAAATAAGGGTTTGGTGAAAGTAACCTGTTTTCAGAAGTGATGATCTCAGACTGTAAACGTAGTTTTAACGTGAATTTAATGAATGTAAGGTTCAATTAATGACTTATAATAAGCACTTTAAATTATCGTTTGAAATAATCACATGTTGATATCACAGCTTTAAGTCAAGTGTTTCCTATAACTGTTTAGTTGTGGAGAAATGTAAGAAAGCCCAAAAGGTATTTAACGAGTTGCAGATTTAATTTAAGAGAAAGTTTAAATCGGTTTACTTTATAAATATTTTTTAATCCTTTTGAACGATTAAATATTGGTAACTTTTAATAAAATAACATAATACATAAAAGCTTAATTTAATAGTCAAACCTCACGAAGAAGGAATATCAAATCAATAACGCGAGCATTTAAAACTTCCTCTTGAAACAAATAAAAGGCCTCCCGGAGAACATCATAATCCAAACTGCGTAAAATCTTTTTATGCGACTCCATTTCGAATATGGAAGCGAAATATCGTTGGACCGCGTCACCATGATGGCCGGGGTCTATCAGCCCTTCATTTCGCCGTTGACTGAATCCGGCGCGCTCTAGGCCCTCGTAATCGAGATGAAGCGTCCGGTAAATGGAACCGATTGAATCGTAAACGATGGCGGATGCAAATATTTCAACAAAATTGTAAAGGCCGGAAAGCCTAAACAAACCACGCTACATGCGAGAAATCAAACAATACACAACGGTGGAGCGCTCTGTAATGAATGGTGTTTCCTCGAAGCTTCGGTGGCAAGCGGAGTGCAGACTTTTTGGCTTAAATAAAACGAAAGGTCTGCATAGCTGCGTCATCAATATTCATGATTTCGCTGCCGGCGGTGCGGGGCTGCGGTATAATCTAGAGAAGAGATCAACTCCGCTGATGCCTACAGACTGTGACGAAGGATCAGCATCTTTTTTATATTTGCTGATGGATTTGAAAACCATTTACCCTATTTGAATAGTTACCAATTACAAACATTGTATTTGTGTTAGTTTTGTTTTTCATGACGCAGTTTTCACGACGTAAACATTCCATATTTTCATTGTGAAGTGTCGTCGGTTTTAATTTTCTTGGAATTTTCTGCGAATGCCGCAGCTTTTATCTCGCGCGTTTCTGAGAGTTTTTGGAAGCCATTTGCACAACTTCAATAGCCACCTTACGCAAATATTGGTTTTTCGTTTATTATATTTTTCTGCGGTTTAATTCACAAACGTTAACCTTCCATATTGTCTTCGTGAACAGATGTTGGTTTTAATTTTCTAGCAATTTTGTTCGAATGCATTTCCTATTTTCTATGTACGGTTTGGAGAAGCATTAAAATTCGTTGGTGCTTTTTAAAAAGATCCGAATCGAAATTTTTTAGTTCCGTGATTTTATTGTTAAATGTTTTTGAACAGTTTTCATGATGCTCCTCTTTGATGATAGGAAATTCCGATTGTTTAAGCTCCCAAATGTCACTCTCGACGTATATTTGTCAGAAGCTGCCTTTTAATAAACACATGTGTCTAAAATATGAATATTCAGATTGAGTAATTCAAGCGATTTTGTGTATTTTCCCCTATTTTATTACCAATGAATGACAAAGAGCTAACTGCAAAAATTTCGAAAATTATTATTTTTATGTTTACATTTTCGCTTTACTGTTTTCACGATTACTTCAAATGACTGTTTTAATAAGCATTTGAGCATGTACACCTTCGATTTATTGAGAATCGTGTGATGAGTAATGTCTTGAGTCCTCCCTCAGAGATATACTGTCACTTGAACATTTGTGTTTTGAAAACAGTTGTACTAAGTTTTCTTGTTTTATTACTACAAATATCATTTAGTCAAGGGCACTCATACGTTTTATTTACACTTTTAGATCAAATAGTAAATAAATATTCATTCACAGAAAATTTCGAAGATTTTTGGAAAGTTTTGTTTCTTTTAATGTTTTATTTCTAATGATATTTAATATCTAGATCAGATAGAAGCAATTTTTTGATTTACGTTCAGCATCTCTTGTGGCAAACTCCAAACCAATAATGTTTTTCCACATTAAATGAATACGTTGAAATGCCATTATCGTTACTAAACGATGAACGACGCAGACGGATGAGAAATGATTGACATATGAGAAATGCTATAAGTGCATGGTTAAACAGTGTTGAAAGTCGTAGAAGGTCAGGGAGGAGTTGTCACCTATTACGGAGTGTCTAGATAGCGAAGAACTATGTTCTAGAGTGTAAAGGTAGCATTTCTCAATTGTGTAACTAAAAGTGTATTTATTTGCAAATTCATGTGACTGTGTGATTTACTCTCCCACCAATTGCCATCCTACACACCAACAATCTATCCTTTCTAGTCATCTACACAGAATCTATCATAAAAATGCGGGTTTTATACGAGTTAGTATTTTACAGATGGATAAAGTATGTTTTATTAGTTCTGTTACGTACCAGAAACAAAAATAGGACCCCTTAAACTGCACCACCACATATAGTAAATTTCATCATATAAATATTATTTTACAATAACTATTTCCAATAGAACGGTAGAGCTAGCTGTATTCGTATCTAGCGGCTTGGAGCATACGTGAACACCGAGGCCCCGGGTCCGAAGGTCGCGTGAGATCTGAATGTTTTCAGTTATGTTAGGAGCATGCGGAGGCGTTTCTAGCCTTGAGGCGCCTCATTGCAGATGTGGCTATGGGCTACCTCGGCATGATGTCCGGGTATTCCGAGGGAACTCTTCGCTTTGAATGGTTGTTGCAAATGGTGCGGTTGTCGCCCGAGGAGGCTCTGCTATGTCCCTAAGGCGCCAATAGAGTGCAGCTGAAGAAGAGGGGGGGGAAAACTGAAAAATTGACCTTGGCTTAAACTAAAAGTGAATGAATTAGAACGATAAATATTTGCCATTTTCTTGCGTCACCCGGATTTCAACAAGTATTTAGGCAACAATAAAGCAAGAATGTCGACCTTTTCATGACGAGTCTACAGGTTTGACCCGCCGGAGCAGATAGACCGGAGCGGGGAATCCTCTCGAGTCATGAAAAATGTCTTTTGGCGTGTGAGATTCAATATTTTATTCAATACCCTTTTTATATGATTTCCTGTAGTTTAATAATATCACTGACATAAAATGTGTTGTGGTTCTCACTCTATCATTAGCATGGCCACATTCATCGTTGTTCTTGCGTTTTATTTCAAGGCAATGATAATGTCAAGTTCTATCAATGTAAAAGATCTTGAAATGGAAGATAATTTTGGAACTCCGTCCGGCATGTACGAAGAAGCAAGAGACGCAACCGAAAACACATTTCCATTAAAATCCAAAGATAGATATAGGAGTGAATAAAGGGAACTTTTCACTTTAATAGATTGATCAATTAAAATTAATTTAAATAGTTCCAAATAAAGTATCAATTGATAAGTGCATGTTTTGAATGTATTTAAGGCAAACAATATATTTTGGCAAGGCTCCTTGGTCCTTCGTGAGCAGCAGGTACATGGTGATAAGTTGATGACAGTGGAGTCAGAAAAAATTCATTACAGGACGCTTTACTCACAATCGTTTTGTAATGAACAAGTTTCTTGCTGAAAACAGTACAGATAAGAGCTACTTTCCAGACATCCTCGAATAAAATAATATTCTGAACTAATTGCTTAATATATCATTTCCAATGTGCATTGTATACTCCGTTCAGAATTCTGAAACTCCAAGGACCATATAATATTGTAGTCGTTCACATAGTCGTCAGTGACGCTGTCCACATTTCTCGTTTCACCAAACTTCACACCCGTCCACTCACCGCACCCTTTCCACGTCAGCCACCGGCAGGGGAAGTGCGTCCACCCGCAGCATAGAACTGTCGTGCGGGTTGCAGACCTCCGCTCACACAGGCGCCCCGCGGCCATCCATCATTGCGGGCGCGACGGGGACAGGACGACAGTCACAACTTTATTAAACCGCAGTCGCAGGCGCCGTAATGACACGCACGGCCTGACGCGCGTTACGTCACGCAACGGGTTACGTCACGCGGCGCCCGCGGTCGGCGCCTCTCGTTGCTGCAGCGCGCTCAGTCGACACGGTTGGAAATTCGAAATGAGTCTCGGTGTAGGCTGAGAGAACACAGTCATGCGTAGTGTTGCATATTCTGTCGGGACGGACACGCCGTGAACCAACAATACACAGTGAATTAAAGTACTGTTTATATAATATAAAAATATTTTTTTCAGTCTGTATTTCTTTAAAAATTAAAGACCAAAAGTATTATAGTATATTAAAGACAGAACATTTTTCATATTAATATTTATAACATAATTCATAGCACAACGTTTTGGAAATTAGTTGTTTCCATCGTCCGGCTTAATTGAAATAAACAAATATGTTATTTTAACAATGGTCAGTTCTAAACGGACGAATATGTTGTTAATGTACACAAGTCACACTAAACCGCATCTTCATAAATACTCTATGAAAGTTATCATTCAGAAAGAGGTTGAGAGGAATAATACAAATTTCCAATAATTAGTTACTTGTTTAAATACACAGGTAGAATCTAATGAATTTGCTAGTTTATAGGATAGATTATTAAGTAATTTTTCTCAAAATTAGAATATTTCTCTTACTATTAACTTCTTTCTAACTTATTGTAAGTTTGTAATGTCCCTCTCAACTTCGTATGTTGTCGGGCATATAAAGGCAATGTGTGCTGTAGGGTTAACTGGACCGTCGGGACGTTAGATTAAGTGGACTAGACCGGTTACCCCCTTTATTTTTTTCGAAAGTGGTATTTGCAAATTTGCAATTAAGTGATATCAGTTGATGCCCTGAGCTATCTCTCCCGGACCAAAAAAAAAATGCTTTTGTTTCAACAGTAGATATTGTTACTAAGTTTCCATGCCAGTTGAAGGTTGACAGGGTACTATTTAAAGACATGATTTATTTTTACCAGAATTTGGAAGAGTACAATCTTCGCAAAGCATTTTTTCTATTATGTGTAGAACAAGGTTATAGAAATGCCTAGAAGAATGTCTTTTTCATTAAAACGTCAATGTTATTTTCACAATTTATTTCAATTTCCGGTCCACTGAACCTTACCGGTTAGGTTAACTGGCTCTATTGCAAATGTATAAAACATTCCATATTTGACAACAACTGTAGGCACAATGATGATGTTTGTTCTCACAATATAAGGAAAAAGCCTCACTGAAATATCATGCGAAATTTCACGTGTACAGGTTAAGTAAATAAAATTGAAAACAAATTTTAAAAAGTGGACCAGTTAACTTAACTTGCCTCTAATATTCCATTAAAAAGCATAAATTAAATAAAGACTTACGAACTCAAGAAAAATTACAAGGTGGGGATTTTGATACTTTAGTACGTAAGAAAACAAATCGCGCTGCTGAATTCGTTCAGCCTGCAGTCTCTACTATATTTGCAATATCTAACCGTACTCATAAAGAAATAATGAAATTAATAGTGAGAGTAATGAATATAATAATATTAACCTTAATACTATTAATACAAATTAGTACCATAATACAATTAAAAACGTTAAAATATTAATAATGATAATAACATTAAGAACAATCATCAATAACTTGATATCGAGAAGCATCCTTCCGCGTGAATGCTCTAAAGACGTACCACCTGAGGCTGTGAGATGCCGCCCTCTTGTCGGCGCGGACGGCCGGAAGCAAGGAGTCGAGAGGAGGAGGAGGAGGAGGGGAGGGTCAGGCGCCGGGTCAAGGGTTAATGGCGTCGGTCGCGGCGTCGTCGGCGCAAAACACGAGGCGCCTCACTTTATCACCAGCGCTGGCGAAGGCCTCCACCCGCGCTCCTCGACGCCACGAGCGGTGGCTCAGGGCATCAACTGATGTCACTGCGGCGTCTCTGACCGGGAGGTCCTAGGTTCCAGTCCCGGCGGCGGCCGGAGTTTCGACACTAGCTGCAGCGCCTCTGACCGGGAGGTCATAGGTTCGTGTCCTGATGGTGGCAGAATTTCTGATCGGTAGCTCTGCTCGGTAGTTTTCCGTGGTTTCTCCGATCAACTTCAGACGAATGCCGGAGCAGTACCCTAACAAACGGTCCACGGACCGCGCGCGATCAGTCCTTCCTCTTCCTTGTCCTATCCTCTCCCCCTTAAACACACACACTTACACTAACATGCACTACACTACCACATATTCCGGGAGACCGGTCGGGAGCTTAGAGTTTGTCCCGGCTGGGGCGGTGCCCCGCTGGTGCGAGAGTCCTGGTTAGGGGGAAACCTCACTAGCCGACGGTAGGTCGGCGCCGGATCCCGCCATCCAGCGGGGGACGGCCACTACCATCTTCCGAGAAAAAAACATGCACTACACTAACGGGACTAATGACTAAAGCAGTTGACGCGCCCGGAAACACGAAAAAAACAAAACAAAACCAATCGACACTAGCTTTTCAGCTAGGTCGAATTCAGTCGCTGTCTGGAGGAGAATTCTAGCGGTCAGCTGCTCTGATCGATAGTTGAACAAACGGACAGCGCCGATGTTTCATTCTTCTTCCTTGTCCTTAACTCACACAACTACTTACATGCATTATGTATGTATTATGTATGTATTTGGCGTTACTGAGTCGATAGTCTGACTTTGTTAGTCACCTACCGCTCTTCCCCATGGGCCTAGACCTAGTTAATCCCCCTGGGGTTCCCCCTGGGCTTAGTTAAATAGTTAAATTTCCAGGCTTGGGGGTAAGAGCGACATGAAACGAACATGACGTACTCTCTGCACAGTAACTAGCAAGATCCGCCTGGTTGATCTTTTCTTCAAAAATCAAAAACAATCCTCAAGGAAAATAAATTTATGAAGTATCTATTATTGAGAATGTATTCAAATCATATCTGGCTTGGATTTGTTGAGTTAAAATCACTACATTTTAAATATTTTTTAATACATCATACGTTTAATATACGAAAGTAAGCAATGTCTGACCATGAAATCTAGCAGGAGTAATTAAATTATGCTTCGTTGAGATTACAAGTTGTAAAAAAAATCGTTAACCAATAAAAACGTTTAGTTATCAAGGTCAATAAGAATTCTATAGTATCCTGTCTTATTTCCATTACTGTCTGTAGATCACATCTTGGCTATCTTCTTTGGCATCACTCTCATTCTCTGTCTCTTCTACCCTTTCGTCCTCTTTTCTTGCGTCTACTCCTCTTCCCTTCCCTTCTGTCCTCTTCCCTCCCCTCCCCTTCCCTTTCCCTTCTCTTCCCTTTCCTTTATGATCCTCCCCTTCACTTCCTTCTCCTTCTCTTCTCTCTCCTTCTCTTTGCTCTTCTTCCATTCCCTTCTACCCTGTCTCACCTGTCTCCTCACCTGTTTCCCCTCTTTCACTCCCCTACCTTTACTTCCTTTCCAATCTTCTCCATTGCGTCTATCCCACCTCCATCTTTCTTCATTTCCTTTCCTATTTTTCTCTCTCCCTTGCCTTTTCTCTCTCCCTCTCTCTTTCTCTTTTTCCTTTTCTCCCTCTCTCTCTCTCTCTCTCTCTCTCTCTCTCTCTCTCTCTGTCTCTCGGCGAGACGGATTTTCTCTATCTACAAAGCACACAGCTTCGACTAAATACGTATTTCAGTTGCAACACTGTATCATTGTCGGTACTGATGGCACGTAGAAGAAAGAATAGCTGAGATTCTTCTTGTAAAGTTTGGACGATGTGAATAAATCTACCAATCCGTACTCTGGTATGATGATAATAAGTTTAAACAGAAGTATAAATACGAATCATATGAAAAAATAGTTGCATTGCAATGTCCGACAACACTTTTGAAAATGTTATCTTTAGCATTTGTATCGTTGCCTTAATAGAAAAGAAACATTGTCAATCGAAAACAAAAAATAATTAGTAACCCACACCAAAAAGACATTCAATTGATTATTTTTTAAATATATTTATTTCTTGTTCAATTTTATACAATTTTTCAGGATATTTGTAAAAATAATTACAGAACTTTTTGGAGATGCCAGAATTCGTATCATAATTATTGGTAATTATTAAAATTTTATTTTACTCAAATTAAATAAGTATTTAGTATTTTGTATTACAAATTTAGTTTGAAAGTTTTATTTAGTTATAAGGTATTATTTAGTACTAATGTAGAATTGAATCTATAGATATTTATATTTATTATATTATTTATTATTTAATATATTTATTATATAATATGTTCCTATACATTCAATTGATTCTATTTAAAAAAGTGTTTATCTTTGTAAGTTTCCAAGAAGCTTCAGTTGTTGCCTCGCAACAAGAACTGTAGCACTGTGTTCTTCGCGTTCTCTCTACTCTACGTTTCCAAGCACGTACTCAGCGTTTGACCATCCGTAAGTACAAAGTTCACAGCAACTTCTGAGCTAAGGGCAGCAGTCTGGCACGGAATGTTCCACGCGGTGGCAGTTCGCAACTTGGATGTCCTCCATCCACACCCCCATAAAGTTTATAAGCCATGACAGAGCTTTTCCATAAGTCCGTTCATATTTCATGTTACAGCCACGGTTTTGACGCTTTATTTGCACATAACGAAAAATGCGATGATAAAAAGCGTGCTGGATGGTGCAAAACCCACGCCAGAGCACGAAAACAGCAAATTCGAAAAATTAGCGCTTACATAAATAATGATAAGTTATATTAATGAGATGATTAGTCAGTTCATGTTGAGATTAATCTCTCGGTATGCATAAAATACGCCCAGACTGAGCTCTGTTGGTTCTGTGGGAATGGATGAGGGCGAGCTGTGATGTAAAAAGCTGTTGATTCAGTTGTGCTGAATAATTGAAGGTTCTAAAAGATATTGACGTAGCTAATAAAAGTATAAATACAAAATCCATGTACAATAAAATCAAATAGAAATTAAATCATATCGATGGTTGATCACCAGACTGTTTTAAGCCCAATTTTTTAATAAAATGAGATGTCTGTTTAATTGTGTGCTATATGGGTGAGCCCTGTCTATATCTACGAATCAAGCCAAATTGTAAATATATCACCTCACTCTCCTATGACAGACAAAAACTTGAAATGGCACTCCTGAAAAATTTAATAAAATGGAGTTAGAACCAGTCTGGATCTCAGCTATTGATATTGCAAATGACGTGATGTTGAATCAAAGAATTTAGAAAGTTTCGTCAATTGATCGAGTATATTAGTGACTTCGATATATTATATATTAGAAGCCCTTTCTATGATGGATAATGTAGATGATGATGCTATCAAAAGTGCTCATAGCTACCTAATATTGCATTTACAATTACGTTAGATATTGTAGTAGTTTGGTAATTACGTGCAGGATTACTTAAGGACATTAAATTTCAATACTTTGAAACTCTAAATTGAAATAAGTTCAAATTCCTTAATAGATATATGCGCAAACCCAACGCCAAACAAATTAAACTATTCTTATAAGTTAATACAAATCTCACATTAGTATTAAAAATATTCAAATTTAAATAATTTTTATTTATTGATATTCGTTATTTCTTTGTTACCTCTTTGTTATCTCTTTGTTCGGCATCCCTGTATTCTATGTTGTTTTGAGTAATATTTATGGAACACGTTCATTGTGTTTCTGAAGAATGTAGAATGCTAACAGTACTATAATTTTATGTGTATTATAGATACGCTCGAAATGTATTGATTTGAAATTAGTTAAGTATGTTCATAGTATTTCTATCATTTGCTGTTTCAATATAATGGAAAACCACGTGTGGAAAATAGAAAATATACTTTTGAACTTCTAAGGTTAGCATTTTGGACATGACTACTGTTTTTTATTTAGTAATTTATTTATATAATGTGACTTAAATTATATTTATTCAGACTAACAAAACATGTATCGCATAATTTTATAAGAAAATATCTTTCAAATAAATACAGTGTGATTTATATCCCAGTATAGTACGAACGATGGAGAAGAATACAAAAGCCGTATGTACGAAGTAGTAGAACTATAGAAATAGAGAAATGATGTATTACTGGAAGACCCGTGAATATGAAACATTTGTGCGTATGTAGTCTAAAAATGTATCCATGACTGTCACCAAGGGATATGTGAAGTGTTCCAGAGTGTAGTTTACCATTTTTATCAATAAATGTCGATTGTCTACTTCTCCACATATCACCAACAACGATGTGTGCTAAAGGAATTTGACATCAAGACAGTGGACGGTCTATAATAGTAACAAAACTATACTGATACGAATGAGAGTGATTCTTAATTTCAAATGACATCTGTTTTAATGATGTTCGCATTCATGAAAATGAGGAGAATAAGTTTGCATCATTCAAAACGTGAACACTATTATATCAATATTTTTGAATTTGTAGCAGATTTGCGTATCAATTTTGAACGCATTGGAATGGATGTTGTTTTCGATGTATAAAACGTTCAACATTAAACATAGTGCTCAGCTAGAACTGTCTTCTTGCGTAATTTACCTTCAGTCTTTTTTCTCTACACTTCTTTATCGGTGCTCCTCCAAATGTCTCTTTTTCACAATCACTCGGTACGATTTTATCTCTAAACCACAATATTCGACTTTTTTCTCATTGAGTTTTCTGTCATTTCATCTTCCCCTCTACTAGTCCTTTTTTAACCCCCCTTACATTTGCTCGTTCCTTTGTCTCTCTTTACCTTTTTATCCTCTCCCACAACTCTTTCTCTTTTGTTTGCAAAAGTCTTAGAAGTCGCAGTGTGTTAAAAGAGAACACCCCGGCCAGCCTAGCAGCAGATAGAACATCATTTCGAGAGAAGATTGAATTGAACCCATTCATCTCAAAAGCTAAAAGATGATTTAACCAACCATTGCCCTCACATTTTCTAGGAAGGATTTCAGTTTTTAAACACTCTAATTCTTTTTTCTGATAAACTCTCTCCTTTCTAAATGAATGATATACACGAGTTTCCCTGGAATTGCTTACTGATGAACCTCCTGACGACACTTTGAAAGTTAAGAGTAATTGAGAAATTTAATCAACGAAGTCTGTAATTGCACTCCGCCATTTTTCTCTTCCCAGGACCGCCTCAGTAGCAACGCATTCATAATCGCCTCTGTGACGCCCCCTAGTTCCATTTCCACCAGCCGATCCGCAGTTCCTACTAGATGCATTCCTTGAAGAGAAGTAATAAAATTTAATTACTCAAATCTATTCCATTTTCAGAGAGTGGCAAACCGTCATTAAACTGAAGCCGCTAACTCTGGGGTCCGTAAATACTTCCACGTTTGCGAATTCAAAGATATAAAATGTAGCTTTTTGTGTAATTAAAAGAGCAACTACTCATACAGTCATTTTTACATGGTTCATTATCCCCTCGGAAGTTGCGTACTGTTTTGTTCTATTAGTAGTGTAAAGGGGTTGCTTGACATGCCCATTACTTTTCTTTTTAATATTACTAACAATTTCATAGGCACACAAAAAAGTTGTCAGACCCAACGACATGTAAATATTCATGATATTCAACTCTCTTAAATAAATATTGTTAATATTTGAAATCTGTAATTTATAAATGAATTTTAATTGTTTCAAATGTTATGTATTGTAAGTGGCACTCATACATTACCTTGGTTATGGTAACCACTAAACAGTGTTATTTTTTAATTTTGTATGAAAAACGTACAGAGTAATACTAATTTATATTAAGAATTGTATTAACTTACATCTTATTATTGACAAGTGACACAAATAATTCAGTTTTATTTAATATAACAAAGGAATCTGGACGCTCGTGGAGATTTCAGAAGTTCGTCACCATTAATTTATTATAGTTTAAGTGTATTAACGTCTATAACAGATATTCTTTTCGTGGACGGATGGTAAACAAGTTGTTGAAAGGTAATGTACATTTTAAGAAAAGTAAGATATATTTTTATTTGGCAGATATCACTTATGTGGAAGCTTATATTTCTCCCGCGTATACTTACCGTTTAAATTCGAAGAATCGACAAGATAGAACAAATGGAATACGTAATAGGGTTGGGAAAACAGAACAGTTTATATACAAGAGACGACTTACATAATCTCCAAAATTCTATCCAAATTTCTAGTATTTTTCTCTTTGTACTACTTCTGTATAATACAGCGTGATCTATGATGTTATGAAATTATCTTAAATTTTCCATCTAACTTTTATTGCTATGCATCGGCTCTTTTAGTGCCTAGTATTCCTTTCGTTGCATTATCACCCAGAAAGCGTCTTTGCGTATTTGACATGTTTTGTCCGGGATGTTTTCTATCGCTTTGAAATGTCCGTAATAAACAAATTGTGGTTTCCACGAGTATTGTCGCATATTTCTATTCCTCTTAAGCTAAACTTGTTTGAAGCGAACAATGTTGGTTTGTGAAAAAGTGGGCTTTTAGAACAATGATCACTTAATAGGGGTTCTTGGTTTTGTACAATAAATGGTATATATTTTACTAGACATCGGATGCCAAAAAAAAAGGGCTGTTTTCCCTGAATGAACATATTTTTATATATGTGCACCAATTATGAAGAAGCATTTTGGCGTAGTTTTGCCCTCGCTTTTTTATATTTTGACGTAGCTGTCTTTTCAGACATATTCACTATCTAAATGTATTTAAAAAAATAATATTAAAGTTGGTTAAACGTAAATGTTTAAACGATTTTAAGTTTTAGTATTCTCAATAGTTACCTATCGGTTTGTCCTTCCATTTTCATGAGCAGACAATGTGTCATGTGGGTATGTAAGTCATTTTTTACCTTACGAGCCCTAAAACTGGCTTTACTCGCACTTCTTCGCACAATTAAAAGAAAATATCAAGCGGCGGGTCTTAGATGAGACCTTGACACACATTCAAAATGCAACACAAACACTCGCTTGTTAGGGGAGAAGTCGATAAATCTGACTTCTGACATTGATATCCTACAATTTCAAATAATCTTCAGAAAGTTATGAAAAGGATGGCTCTGTTAATGCAAGGAACAAGGTTACTATCATACATATTATTATTAATAAAGTTAGGTTACTATTGCTATATTACTAAAGTTACTATCATATCCGCCGTAACATGAGAAGATACGAAATTAAAAAGAAGCGAGCAGCTGTGATGTTGACATCAGTGGACACGATGTATTCTATCATGATTTCTGGAATCCCCTCAGCCTCCCGATTTGCTCGAGAACTGAAGCTGTGGTATAGGACATGGTGTGCGTGACTAATGTTGCCAGTTTTCATTTTAACTAAAAATTCTATGTACTGTTTACCTATAACTTTCCTGAAAGTGGTATTTCAAGACAGGTAAATAAGAAAATTGCTATTAAGGAGCAGGTCGATGGTCGGGGAGAGGGATGGTCTCTTAACAGGGGTAGGTTTACATACAATAAGATTCGGAATCCGGTCCAAGACAAATCGGTTGTTGGAAGGGATGATCGCTTCATGGAGATGATTTTTCAATGAGTTTTAATTGTAATAACCTACACATAATTTTTTCTATTCCTTCGTAAATCCTAGACTTACTTTCCTAACTACCTCTATTCCTCTCTTGTCTTCCTTATTTAAATATAGCCGTCTCCATATACCTGCCACCTCTATCTAACTCCATCCATCACCCCCGTTTGGACTCGTCTAATGCTTCTCTTCTTTAAATAAGTGCCCCCAATTTCTCTCTCCACTGATTCATCATGTCACCACTTCCTCTTCCTTCCGCATGTCCCCTCCCCCACTGCATCCTCGCTATTTATTCGGGCCTCCTCCGGCGTTTACCCTCTTCCTTCCGGCCTCGTCGACGGCGGGAAATATTTATAATCCTGTCTCTCGGCGCGCGACGCAGCTCGCTTGTTAAATACCCGACAGCGTCAGCCCGGCCCGGAACAACAAATATTAATTAAGTCGGGGACAGATGATTGCGAAAGCGATGTTCGGGGTGGAACAGACAGCTGCTCCGTGGTACAGCCACCTCCTATCCTCAACTCCCTACCATTTACCCCCTAACCCCTAACATGTACACCCTACCTCCAACATCCTACTACATGCTCTCCCTCTCCCAACCCCAACCCCCTATACTACATCTATCTCCCCACTCCTTTCAACTACCTGCTATCCCTTACCTTCTACTTCCTAACATCCACTCCGTCTCTTTATCATCTACTCTCTGAGCACTACAACTTCTATTTAACACCCATCCCCCTCCATCCGACCCCCTAATATTCCCTTCATCTATCATCTACTCCCTACCCAGAACCCATTATCCCATTACACCCTTCCCCTGCCCCAATAGCCTACTTTCTATCCAACCCCCTACCCACTTCCAAATACACCACTTCCATACACCTCCTTCCACCTAACTTCAACCCCCTACCAACCACCATTTCCCATAACCCACTGCCCACATCACGCAGCCAACTGTCCACAGGCTATCCACAACAGATTGCCCATCACTCATTGTCTACTGCCTGCAATTTACTGCTTAATACTCTCACTTCACCGCCTCTTCTTACTACTACCTACCGCAACTCTTCAGTACCAATTGCTCTGTTCATATATTTACGTGCTAACAGCCCCCGCTTACCGCTCACGACTACCCACTATCCCCTGTCTACACTCTATAACCACACTCTACACAGTGATAGCTCAGTGCATCAACTGATGTCACTGCAGCGCCTCCCACCGGGAGGTCCTAGGTTCGAGTCCTGACGGCGGCAGGATTTTGGACACTAGTTTGTCAGCTAGGTCGAATTCGGTCGCTGTCTGGAAGAGAATTCTAGCGATCGGCTGCTCTGATCGGTGGTTTTCCGTGGTTTCTCCGATCAACACCAGGCGAATGTCGGAGCAGTACCCTACAAAACGGGCCACGGACCGCGCGCGATCTTTCCTTCCACTTCTTTGTCCTGTCCTCACCCCTTACACGCACACACTTACACTAACATGCACTTAACTACGACACATTGCGGGAGATCGGTCGGGAGCTTAAAATTGTCTCGGCTGGGGCGGTGGCTGGGCTGGTGGGAGAGACCTGGTGAAGGGGAAACTCCGGTAGCCGACGGTAGGTCGGCGCTGGATCTCGCCATCCAGCGGAGAAAGATCACCATTTCCCGAGCAAAAAAAATGCTCTACACTAACGGGACTAATTACCTAAGCTGTTGACGCACCCGACATCACTAACCAACCAACCAACCAACCAACTCGACCATTCTCTCGCACACCCCGCCCTTTGCGCGTCGCCCACCGCCCACCGCCCAATACCCACTGCTCGCTGATCACCACCACCACCAACGCAATTCTATGGAGAAGAAACAAGAGCAATTAATTAGCGGCCAGACGCCCGCAGCACGAGTCGGGACAGAGCGAGCGCATTGTCTTTCTCAGCACGACGTCCCGTCCTCCGCGTCACTCCCTACCTATATCGCGCATGCTTTTGCTTATTCTCCACGGCTCTTCCTCCCCCCTTCCCACGTCCAACACGCTTTCACTTTTTATATTTACGAGTACATGTGCTTCAAATAATGACAAATATGGGTTCTGGAAAACTCAACAGTTTTCTCTTAAAATGAGATCAAAATTCCGCATTTTCACAAAGGCTCAAACGCCATTTTCTCGAAAATAGCTCCAGATTTTTGCTTTATTTTTTCCAAAAGATAGAGCTAATTGCGGTGTTTAATATGACATAAAGTTCATTTTGGTGAATTCTTTTGTTTTTCAAGAATTACACTAAAGTTTTTTTTTAATATGTCAAACGCCGTTAATATGCACATTTCAATCGATTTGTATACATTACTACATTTGTAAATCGAACTGCTTCAAAGGACTTTAAATGAAGTTTTTCGAAAACTCAATTGATTCCTGTGAAAAAGAGCTTCAAATTTTGCATTTGCAGTAACGCTTGACGCCATTAAATGGCGTTAAGAAAATATTTCTTAAAAACGGCTCAAATTTTGTCAATGAAAATTTAATTTTTGTACGAACTTTTATTCTTCTTTAATATTCTTGAAGCAATATTTTGGTTGTACTATTAGGAAAGCAAAACGTTGAGAAAGTGTCAAAAAATGTACTTACGGCGAACGAAATATGGCAGCTGGCCAGAGAAATTAGCAAGACCTTAAAGCTACTCAACGCAAAGTAAATTTGAAAAATTTGGTACGAGAAAGTCTGTGCGATTCTCTAGCACCTCTTGTTGTTTTGTATTGTTACCAGCTTAGGTGGCGCAAGGCATCAACTGATTTCAATGCAGCGCTTCTGAACGTCAGGTTGTAGGTTTGGGGGTCCCGTTGGTGGTAGGATTTTCGACACTAGCTAAATAGCTAGGACGAACTCAGCCGCTGTCTGGAGGAAAATTCTAGCGACTGACTGCTCTCATCGGCTGTTTTCCGTGGTTTCTTCGATCAACACCTACCGAGTTCCTGAACATTTTTCAAACAAACAGACCATGGGCCTCTCGCGAACATTCCTTCCTCTTCCTTGTCCTATCCTCACAGCTTTTTTTTACATGCACTTACTCTTACATGCTCTACACTGCCACAAATATCGGGACCAGTCGGAAGCTTAGATTAGGGGTGGGGCCCCATTCGTGCCACTGCCACCTCTCGTAATATAAGTATGCAGTACACTTACGGAACTAATGACTAGAAGTTGTTGCACCCGTAATTGTGGGTATTCTAAATTGTGGGAATTCTGATTTGGTGTTGTTGACATTCTTATAAGAAGAAATAAAAGAGGTCATCTTCGTCAACATTCTAGCTTTATTAAGATAGCCGGCTTTCGACGGCTTTGCCGTCATCGTCAGTCTATAAGATACAGAAAGATATAACAAAATTATAAATAAATACACAATAAGATAGAAAATTAAATTACAATTAATGGATACATCAAAATTAACATAAAAAACAAAAGGATAATCGATATACGATTGCAAAAATATAAGGAACATATAGCAGATAAAATTGCAAAAATGAATTGCGACGGGAGGGGGGGGGATTAATACAGATAATAGCAGTTCAAATTTCAGATTATAAATATATGTGAAGAGAACCAAAATTAATATATATATATATATATATATATATATATATATATATATATACAATAAATGGGGAATATTAATAATAATTAATATCAAATGTTATTACAAATATGGGGGAAAATTGAATAATAAGTTGAGCCGCTTTGCTTACCTCGCTGCTTTCGGCAAAAGTCGGTCGACTGTGCACCCGTAATTACTAATGAATGAATAAATTAATCAGTCAATCAATTTCACGTAATATTCACTGAGTCTCCCCACCTCACCCTACGTTTGTCGGCGACGCCCACCCGCGCTCCTCGGGCTGCTGTACCAAAGAGCCTGTGTAGGGGGGGGGGGGGGGGAAACCGCCCTGCCGGACGATTCCGCTTTGCTTTTTTGTGGGACTTCATCCGTTTGCAGACCGCTGTAAAACAGATACTTGTTTTGTTACGTTTCACAGTTATTAACCTTAGACATACCTACAGTATGTATTCGGCGGATTCAGTGGTATGACGGTCAGCGTACCGCACTGTTGTACCCGGGTTTTCGGATTCAAACCTAATCGAAGCCGTGGGTTTTTAAGGGCGAAAAAATCCTTCGTACGCCTTCCTTCGGAGGGGAAGTTAAGCCGGCTGTCCCACGTAGAAGATTTACGGCGTGTAAAATATCCTCAAGCCTAAAAGAAGCCTCTGAGGAAAATTGAGATCCGCCTGTTTCGTCGCCCTAGATAATATCTCCTCTCTCCGCTAGGTGGTGAAAGGAGCGTAGCGAAATTTGCGTGGTTAGACGGAAGAGCGGTCCTGATGGCCCGAGTCTAGCCACGTAAAATAAGGCATTAACTAACTAACTGACTAATCTATTGTTCGTAATGGAGAAGAATGATATTTATTGGTAGATACATCAATTATTTCAGGAGTTCCTTTTGTTGAGTTGCGGAAAAAATGTTAATACCGTTTCCGAATCACAGGATCTTTTTGTAATTAGTGGTAGGTTTATTTTTAATTGATAGTAAGACATTTATACTGAAACAATATATAAAAAAATTCTGGAGAAGTGACAAAAACTTACATATTATAATTTTTTTTATGAGCTACTAAAACAAATGAATCATTTTGTGAACTATTGCATCGTGAAATGATGGAAATGTAATGAAGTTATGTTGTTTACTGCCTAAGGAAGAGCAGCTTCATAATAAAATTCCTTTGCAGAAATAATTAGTGAAAGAAAAAAGACGTATATATTCTACGTACCATTATTTTCACTCCATGCCGGCTTCCGTGCTCTTCTTCAATTTGAAGACGAAGAGCGTTTAATATCACAGAGTGTTGTGACATTGAATAATAGTAGTACTTAGATAGATTCTAAAGAGGAGTAAGTACATTATAGAAAACAGATCGTTTCACTTCATAATTTTCTGTGATTGATAGATATTTCGGACGCAACAACAGCTATGTTAATTCCTCCGAGGAGGAAGAGGGGAGAACAGGAAAGAAATATCTCGCACGTTTCGAGGCTCGTTTGTTAGGGTACTGCTCCGGCATTTGCCTAATAGCTCATTTGTTAGGATAGTGCTCCGGCATTCTCTTTCAGGGAAACCATGGCAAAATATCGATAAAAACAAACGGCTTCTCGAATTCTCCTCTAGAGAACGGCGGGGATCCAGCAATCCAGCACGATCGGGCAATCTATCATGGAAATCCTCCAACAAAATCTTCAACGACGTACCAATATTTTTTGTTCAATTTAGCACGATTACCAGGTATTAATACCAAGTTTTGAGGATGACATAATTCTGAAACCTTAAGCACCCTAGAAATATGTGTTTAACCACTGTCATTCGCGATTGAGTCATCTATTACACCTCTTACAGAATCAACGAAAACTGATGAATACGGCCATTACTTTTGAGTTATCAAAAAAGCAGAATAAACACAAAAATCCTTGAATATCACAGTAACAACAAAGCCATGTAATATTTTCATATTTTATTCAATGCTGTCCGTCTGTACCTCCGTGTGTGTGGCTGATCTTCTTCCCGTCCGTATGTGCATCTGTTTCTTTTTCTATCTTTCCGTTGGTCTAATGCCACAGGTCCCACATTCACCGTTATACCAAAACTTTAAAAACGTTAGAAGATTGAAATTTTTGGGACACCCATGTACCCAATATTATTAAAGAGATAATTTTTTTTCTCAGCAGTTGGTTTTTCAGAAAAAACAGAAATGGAATTTATTCACGTCGTTTGTATTACAGGATTTTTATGATGCATTATTAGATTTGTTAAAGTGAGTGAGTGAAGTTATTGCTGATGAATTTTCGTAAAATTTCAAAAGTTTCATGTAAAAAGGAATTCAAAGTTGCACTTTTTCAGAAACGGTTAAGCGATATTACCACAAAAACTCTTGCAAGTTTTTTTTTTACGAGAATATGAAAAGATTTTACTCTTGCATAATATTCATAAAGTCATATCCAAATTCTACGAATATGGGACAAAAATGTTGAAAATGTAAAAAACGTTTTTAGGAGCCGATAGTTCGCAGCTGGGAAGAGGATATCCAAAACCAGGAATGTAGCCTAAACTAAAAATATTAAGAAAATAACTAGTTTGAGGTAGTCGTTGCTATTCTGTAGCACCAATAATTTTAATGCCTTTCGAAGATGCAGGAGATCGGTTTCTAGTTATCTCATTTTTCGAAAGACTGCATTGTGTGAATAGCGCCTCGACATGTAAGTAAAACCGTTATGTGCAATAACGGTGGAGATGACACGACTTTGTAAAACGCAGGGACATCAGTGGAAGAAATTTGTGTTAGTTGACTAAAAACAACTTGTAACATTTCAAAAATCAAAAAACTTAGTTAAATTCTCTTCCATAATGTTAATAAAGAAACTCTTAATGAATGGGCTGAAACTCTTAATGTTTCCTAGGTTGACAGCAGGTGAGAGCAACGTAAATGTGACAGCAGTTATGATGGTCACGGATCCATTCATTCATCGGATAATATGCGCAAGAAAATCGGAATCCGGAAATTGCGACGTAACGACGAGGGGTCCTAAGTTCATTGTGATTGTCCATTGCGTGGAGTGTGGAGTTCCTGACAATCTCCCTAATTGCGTCTCCTTGTTTTCTTTCATAATAGAATAAGGAAAAACAAGCTTATACGTTAGAATCATACAGAAGTTATGGCTTCGCAAAACGCAGGGACATCAGTGAACGAAATTTGTATTAGTTAACTGAACAAATCAAAATACATAGTTAAATTCTCTTCTGTAATGTTAGTAAAAATCTCGTATATGAATGATATGTTACTAGGTTGACAGCAGGTGAGAGCAACGTAAATGTGACAGCAGTTACGATGGTCACGAATCCTTTCATTCATCGGATAGTATACGCAAGAAAATCGGAATCCGGAAATTGCGACGTAACGAGCACGCGTCCTAAGTTCATTGTGCTTGTCCATTGCGTGGAGTGTGGAGTTCCTGAGCCTCTTCCTAAGTGCGTCACCTTGTTTCCTTTCACGACGGGGCGAGCGACCGCCGCGGAGGGGTGTGGACTGGGCGCAGAAGCACTGGCTTCACACCGTCGGCGGGCGGGGGCGGGGCGGGGGGAGGTGGGGTGGGAAGTTGGCGGGGGCGGGGCGGTGCCCGCGGGACGCCCTAATGAAATTACGGCGGCGGCGGCGGCCGGTGGTCTCGGCCGCAGCTCGTTAGGCGAGGGCGTGGGCGGGCGCGAGGACACCGCGAGGACGGGAGACTCCGAAAAGGAGGAGGAGGGTGCGAGAGAGGGAGCGGTGCGCCGAGCGAGACAGAGTGACAGAGAGAGTGACAGAGAGAGAGACAGAGAGAGAGACAGAGAGAGACAGAGAAAGAGACAGAGACAGAGAAAGAGACAGAGAAAGAGACAGAGTGAGAGACAGAGTGAGAGACAGAGTGAGAGACAGAGTGAGAGACAGAGTGAGAGACAGAGAAAGAGACAGAGAGAGACAGAGTGAGAGACAGAGAGAGACAGAGAGACAGAGAGAGACAGAGAGAGACACAGAGAGAGACACAGAGAGAGACACAGAGAGAGACACAGAGAAAGAGACAGAGAGAGAAAGAGACAGAGAGAGGGAGAGACAGAGAGAGGGAGAGACAGAGAGAGGGAGAGACAGAGAGAGGGAGAGACAGAGAGAGGGAG
>BLKR01012010.1:0-24624 GCA_011170035.1 Teleogryllus occipitalis | reverse complement strand
CCACCGCCCCCACCGCCCCCATCGCCCCCATCGCCCCTCCCCCCTACACCCCCACCGCCCCCGCATCTGATCCCACACTGTCACCGCCCTGCTATCTACCCACGCCCCCCTCATCCCCACCTCCACCACCGCTGCCACCAAGCTTCACCTTCCCCAGCCCAGTGTCACGTTTCAGATCGCGCGCCGCTTTTTCTCCCCCTCGCGTGCGGGCGCTTAACTTAATTTTATTAGCGGCCGTGATTGCGTTTCTAATTTGTGTTCGGAGCGCTCTTCCGACGCGCGGGCGCGTGACGCTTTCCCCTCCCCCGCCACACCCCTTCTCACGCCTTTCTCTTCCCCTCCTGCGCCCCGACCGCTCTGATCCTGCAGTCCACGGCACGGCTCTCCGACTGCCTACCTCCGTGGAGCCGTGGCGAGTACGTGGCTACTATGCTGTCCGCCTCCCGTTGTCGCCAATCACGCCTGGCTACCTCACACATTTGACGTCCCGCCCCTTGTAGATTCTTTCCTACTGCATATAATTTTAATGATTCATTTCCCTATTTGTTTTTTAGTGATTATATCACCAGTTTCATGCATTTTAATCGACTAGCTAAACCCGTCCGATTACATCGCACATAACGAAGAGCTGTATGAAAGTCATGGCAGAAAATACTGCATATTCATCAACATATGTTTAATATTTACCAAGATATTTACGCTTATGTGCTTGGATATTGTTTTAATTGAAGCATAAGAGAGTCAGTTGTGGCTCCTTGGGGTAGACAACGTAGGTAGCGCCTACCCTATTGAATATGTACTAGAATATTAAATGATTCGTTTATTTCTAATATGATGTATTATTAATCTGAAAGTGTATAATGAATATTTCATTATCTTCTTACAAGCCATATTTTCATTTCACGCATTTTCTAACAGTCCGTGCGCTATGCGATCGCTCTCGTCCCTTCCTGAAGACATGTGTCCGCTGGCACTTCTCAGGGTAGGCGCCCTGGCACGCTGCGTCGCGCCGTATTCTGAGAAAAGGTCCTGTAGTGAGGGCCTAGATGAGTAGCATGCTGTGTCCATTGACGATGCATGCGCGTTGTGCGTAGGCCAGCGAATTCTCCCGCTATCAGCCCACCGGGAGCCGTAGCTCAGTGCATCAACGGATGTCACTGCAGCGCCAGCACCGGGAGGTCCTAGGTTCCCACTTCCCATGGCGGCAGGATTTTCGACACTAGCTTTTCAGCTAGGTCGAATTCCGTCGCTGTCTGGAGGAAAATTCTAGCGGCCGGCTGCTCTGATCGGCAATTTTCCGTGTTTTTCCGATCAACACCAGGCGAATGCCGGAGCAGTACCCTACCAAAAGGGCCACGGACCGCGCGCGATCTGTCCTTCCTCTTCCTTGTCCTATCCTCTCCCCTTACACACACTTACACTAACATGCATTACACTACCACATATTCCTGGATATCGGTCGGGAGCTTACAGCTTGTCCCGTCTGGGGCGGTGCCCCGCTGGTGGGAGAGTCCTGATTAGGGAGAAACCCCACTAGCCGAGCAGGGGGAAGATCACTGCCATCTTCCGAGAAAAACCATGCACTACACGAACGGGACTAATGACCAAAGCAGTTGACGCGCCTGAAACACGAAAAAATCAATTCCGCCGATTTTCACTCACGCACGCCGCATAGCGGGTGTGGTAACTGTTTTGTTGACGACCTAAGTATATTGACGACGGAGATATTGATTATTATTTATAAAGTATTTATTTTTCATTTTAAATTAATATGCTGCGGATTATTACGGAAGTGTTATTGATTTTTTAAAATTTAAATATAATTTTACGTTAATATTACGACAGATACAGTGAATGACGTACACCTTTTCTTGTATTAACGATGTAGAAAATACACAAATTTGGACAATGGTCGACCTTCTCCAATGTTGACTACACTTGTGCATCGTACTGGAAAGAAAAATGTAAGAAAATTCTATCTTTCGTAGTACGATTCACACAAATGGCTAACCTTTAGTGAAGATAAAGCTCAGCTTAAGTGTTGGCCATATATTTTTTTGTCAATTAAGTAGAGTACTTGGAATATATGGATGGATATTTTGACGCGAAAGATTATTAAAAGCTATACAAAAATACGAAATATAAAAAGATCCATATGTCAGCATTTTCCAACTGGAGACGACATGACGTCAGAGCAGCGTTGCTCTCCGTGAGAAGGTGCTCGGAGGAGGAGTGTGAGCAAAGTGTGGAGGGAGGCATCGACGAACTGCGATCGCCGGTGACGAAAACCTTGGCAGTGGGCCATTGCCGGAATTTTAGCCAACATGAGTAGGAGATCGTATACGCTCATTAAGTTCCTTACGATTTGGCAAGATAGGTTTCTTTTTGAAGGTACTGAACCAATGGCGAAGTGTTAAGTGTGTTCGAAAGAACTGCAGTATGTTAAAAAGTCCAAACTACAGATTCATTATACAGCTTTGCGACCGAGAGAAACCCGCCAAGTAAAAATTATTTCTGAGAATTGATAGCCTGTAGTCATGTGATGAGTAAAGGATTTTTCAGATAGAAAATTATGGAAAAGTTTCTGAAAATCACGCGGATTTGCAACATTCTCCAACAAGTCTGTACATGAAATAATCAAGCCTTGATTCCATTTTCTCCCACGTGACCTCTCCTGGGTAACATTAATTAACATTGTTAACATTAATTATTGTTTCAGAACGAACTAAATTCGTTGTAATAATATGGTAAAGAATATTGCATATAAATAACATTGAATAGATTGTCCTAAAATGTTAAAACTCCCATCTCTAGAAATATTTTGAAATAGTAAAATGGAAGTGGAATTGCAGCACTGGTTATGGTAAAGATTCAGATATTGCTATCAGTTATGTAGTAAAGTATGTTCTATTATTTAATTTTTCATGTTATTAAATCATAAATATTCTAACAATTACAATTTAAAAAACGTAATTATTAATTTTCCAAGTATGGTTGTCGCTGCGTCGGGCACTTCCTTTGCTCCAGGGCCTGCGTCGGAGCAGGAGAGCAGATTTATGTGACGCCACAGAGCATTGAGTAGACGAGCACTGTAATTGAATCGTTCTTAAACTCCTGGAGAAAAAATTGATTCCGATTTCCTAATTATTGCCAGAGCAATGCAAAAACATTTTTTTAAGAATCTGAATATCTTGAAATCACATCTGCGCTTGCTTCATGGAAATATTACATTGAAATGCAATGATATCAGTGAGGCAATTTTTAAAAATAAATTGAATAAAATTACCAACAAATAGATTGATGTGGGGCATGGCCCTCATGCTCCCTTCCCGGCATCCGCCGATGTACAGTATTCTGTTTTGCCTACCCTGAACATTTATTCACGAGCAATCACTGAAGAGAGTTCATTAAATACATTAACTTAAATTGTTAGTTTCAAAAAATCGTTTAACAATCACACAACAATCTTCTCTAAGACCAACTAATCTTCCATTTTCCGCGAATTTACCAAGTTGCGCATGACGCCATCTTCCCGTATCCACTCTAGCCGCGCATTTCAAACATCGCAAATTTCATAGCTTCTTATTAACGAAGGAGAGCTGCGATCTCTTCAATATGTAGTGACTTCCACTCCTAAATCTTTCCCCTGTCTTTGATACCTCACTTGTTGAAAACCATGTTTAAAGACAGATAGCAATGGACAGAATTCCAGATTCCCAGTGGCGCTACAATGGTGGGGGGGGTTCATGTGGCTACAGCTCTCTCCCCAAAAACCGATGACACATTTATGTACTTTTTACTAGTTTTCTGTAGTAACTAAAATGATTCATTATATTTTAGTATTTTATAAAAATGTATTATTGTGTATTGTAAAAAATAAATTTTAAATTCAGCATACATAAAAATGTCTAAGAAAACATCAAGTCGGCTGGATGTTACACCTGGCCATGAGTACCTTGACTCAGACAACTGGATACTTTCGTCTTCTTTTGCAATTTGTAATTTATAAAATATATTAACGTTCACAATGCAATTGTCAGAATCGTCAAACTGGAATAGAACCTTTCAAAACGTCTATTTTCCTAAGTGTCATTCCATCCATTGATATTTTCTGCTTGTCACTGTAACGAGAGAGGTCTGTCAATACTTTTTTATTACTGTATATAAAATACAAAAATGCTATTTCTTGACCACTCTACACACGCCTCATACATTTTGCTAGTTAAGAACAACGCTTATCGTAGTTTGGTAAAATGACGTTTGAGTATTTCGTATTTCCCAGCACGTCAACTACTTTAGTCATTAGTCTTATTAGTGTTGTGCAAAACATAGCCGGGAGATTGCATTGTTTCTTCCCCGCTGGATTTTGAGATACACCTGTCGAGTTGCAGGGTTTTTCTCTCCAAATATCTCTCTAGCTGGTCACCCTGTCCCCAGCAGGGATAAGCTTTAAGCTTCCGACTAGCTTCCCGTCATATGTGGTAGCATAGAGCACATGCGGTAGTGTGTGGGTAAGCGGAGAGGAGTGGACAAGGATGAGGATGGAAAAGCCACGTATGGTCCGTTGTGATATGCCCTCCGGAAGCCAATCGGTTACAGCGAATTCCCAGGGAGACGCAGCAAAGGTTATGGAGTTCTGTGGTTGCTTATGGATGGTTGGTTATGCTTTAAGTGGGGAAAGGGGTCTTCATGAGCCAAATGTGTATGAGTTGGAATAATATTTTTATTGCATTATATGGGGAGATACTAGAGGGATGAGGCGAAACAGGGGGAAGGAAAGAGACGAGAAAGAGGCTAGGTGAGGAGTCGAGTTCGACGACTGCGGCTGCTTACCATATCGCTCCACCATTCATTCATCGCTCCCTCAGCAGCGGCGGCGGCGGGACAGGCGGGTCGTCGCTGACGTCATGATCTTCAGCTCTCTTCTCGTAGTAGTGCAGCATGGGCCTCCGATGTGGCTCTCGCCGGTACTGCATCTGGCGTGGCTCTCGAGGGGGACTGCCCTCAGCATCTTGCGTGTTTCTTTTATACATCGTCTTGGTAATTGTGGAAATCTTTCTCAAAGATTTTAGAAAGGAAGGCAGATATCCAAGGTGGTGTCAACATGTTTTCCAATTTGTAACATGGAGATTTACCGTTCGGTAGAGCTCGGCGCCACATGGTGATGAAATGTTTTATGATCAGATAGAGAATATTGATATTTTAATGATGGCTCATCATATCGTGGTCCGTTTGTTAGTGTTTTGTGCCCGGAATTTTCCATACATTGCTTTTGAGAAATATCGGCGGTCGTTAAGGCTGAACGGCCGTAGCAGCCTCGGCTGGAAGGGTCGCGGGTTCGAAGTCTACTTCCGGCATGGATGTTTGTGTATGTTCGTGCTGTCTATACCTGTCCTCTCTACAGTTCCCCCTACAGTTTAACTCACAGTGGTCGCTCTCTGATCAAAGATGTTGAAAAGCGACCTTAAGAAACATCGGAAAAGTACCGATCAGCAGGCGACCGCTAGAATTCTGCTAAGACAGTAACTGAATTCGTCCTTGCTGTCTAGCTAGTGTAGAAAATCCGCTACAGTCGGGACTCGAAACCTAGGACCTCCTGCTCAGAGACGCTGTGTCAATAGCTTTTGCCCTAAACCATCTCTACCGATGATGAAGTTTCATAGCCTCTGAATAGTGTTCACATCTCCTCTCTCCATTACAAAATTTCCTCTCATCACTTTCTAATTTACTCAAATACGATGCTTCGTATGGGTCAACTGTCTCATTCTATAATAAGCATAAAAATAAGTAATAAGCAAAACAGACTGAGACGGCGAGTAAATTTTAATCGAATCTCTTCGCAGCCACTACGTCCGCCTTAACTCATTTACCTTCCCGTCTCCGCACCTCGCCCCGACGTCTCGTCTTCCTCCGCCTCCGCCGTCTCCTCCGGGACCGGCCGGCGAGGCGGGAGACCGCCTACAGCGTCTTAATGATCGGTTCTCAGTGTCGGCGACGTCGACGGTGTAGGCATCAGTGGTGTGGCGTGGTGCGCGGGAGAGGAAGGCGGGCGCGTCTGCCCGAGGCGTTGGTGTAGGGAGCGACTGCGGCTCAGATGACGAGCGTCGGCGGTGGCGTCGGCGTCAGCGTTGGCGTCGGCGTCGGCGGTGGCGGTGGCGGTGGCGGTGGCAAAGGCAGATGCGGAGGTGGAGGCGGAGGTGGAGGCGGAGGTGGAGGCGGAGGTGGAGGCGGAGGTGGAGGCGGAAGTGGAGGCGGAGGTCGAGGCGGAGGCGGAGGGGAGGAGGAGGGGAGGTGGAAGGGGAGGCGGAGAGGAAGCGGAGGGGGAAGCGGAGGCGGAGGCGGAGGCGTTCGCCCGTTTCGCGTCACCCGGAGCCGACGCCTCACTGCTCGGGTGGTCGTCGCGTCGTTTTTCTCTAAGTCCCGTCCGGGAGCCACGCCTCGTGGCGCCGCACGGGAAACAGATCGTTTTAAATGCCGAGGACGAGTGAATGATCAGACACCAGTGATGCGACTCGCACTCTGCAAACAGCATCCTGCAACTCGCGCCCTGCAACTTCCGCCCTGTGACACGCAACCTACGACTCGCACCCTGCGACCCTCGTCCTGCGACCCGCGTCCTGCGACCCGCGTCCTGCGACCCGCGCCCTGCGTCCCGCACCCTGCGACCCGCGCCCTGCGCCCTATGCCCTGCGCACCACGCCCTGCGGACCACGCTCTGCGCCCTGCGACCCGCGCCCTCCCACACGCGCCCTGGGAGCCGCTCCCCGAGAGCGGTCTGAAATTCGCGCCCTGCGACTCGCGCCCTCCGACTGGCGCCTTGCGACCTGCGACAATTTTCATCTAAATATTATCTGAAAGGTTCCAATTTTTATTCACATATTCTCTTCGTATGTGTCAAAGAACTGTAAAGAAACTAGTACTTGTCCCATTTTTCTGTCTCTGCCACTCTGTATTTTTGAAAATTGCAAAAAAATTACATCGCAAAGGTACAATATTCAAAATTAATATTTTTGTGTTAAATTAAACCTATTCTAAAATCTCAGATCTTTAAAAATGACATGTCAATGTCTTGGAAGCGACTAGTCGTTTTCATGTAATTGCTGCTTGAACGTAATGCAATTATTTTTAACAATTCCTCAAAGGAATAGTAATTTAACTCCTAATTTTTGCGGCAGAGGAGAGCACGCTTGAAAAATTAACACGTGTCTCAATTTTTCTCTTTTCTAAAATTGCAAAGGTTAGAAATAATGCGAGAAAGTATGTGCTGTTGTACTACCACTATTATAATAGATTTAGGATCAAGAATAAATATCATTATTTGTATGAATTAATTTTGAACTATTGTTCGGATACAATTTTCTCACTGCACCTATATAGGTTTAATATGACCCTCCGCAGAGATATTACCGACCGACCAGCTATCTTATAAAAAGTGGCAAGTTTCTTCTTTTCTTTTTGTAGGAATTTTATGTTTATTTTTTTTCATTTACACTTTCTGCTGATAATTTTTCGTCATTTTAAATATTTAATGTTTATTATTTTACAATTGATATGTATGTTATAAAGTTTATTGTAGTGATGGATATGTCATCTTTGCCTGCTAAATTTATCCAAAAATCATTTCTGTCACATAAATAAAATCTACCTTCGTTTCAAGAAAAATAGTGTCATGATGATCAATGACAAGGTTTCGAATACAATCAAAATAATAATGTCAGTATAAACTTGAAATTTCTCCCCTAGATCGATGTTGATCTGGACTATTACGTCGAAAATAATTGATTATTGAAGAAAACGTTGCCTAGAAATCCGACTATATGTGACATCTTATAATAAATAATTAAATGATATATAAAAGGGACAATTAACATTCAATACTTTTTTATGGAAAATAGAAGACATTTTCCACGTCTATTCTATAAAAAATATTTTCAAGCGAGGCGCTTATTTTTGCATAGTATATACACTTTTCTGTTCATCCCCCTCCACCGATCATAATGTTTCGTAACTGTTGTAACCTTAGAGGCAACGTCAAGTTCCAGCTTCATAAAATAATTGTGGTTTTCTGTCAAACATTTATTTTCATATTGAAAAGCCCATTTAGGGTCACAAAACAAGTTACAATAAATAAACAGTTGAGCGGTGCTGGATCCGCAGAGGTTTATGCTGGCCTCGTCCAGCAGATAACTGTACAGCCGTAACGTGGTAGCTACAATATTTAGTTTGGGTGGCGTTTCTACCGCAGACTTTCCAACTGGCATTGCCCAGTGGAAATTTCAGCTGTAGCACGAAAATAATATTTTACATTCGGAGCGTAAACTATTGCACGCTGTCATTGAGCCTTGTGTTACCAGTGGCACTTGCTATAGCTCACGGGGCGTATGCTGAGAACCGCCGAGCACTTACGATCGTAGAATTACAGAAGCATAGTGTTTGCACGTAAATATGGAATATAATGGAGTACGAGCTTATTGCTTGTAGCGTACACTGCATGACGGTTAGTAAAACAAGAGAGCGAACTGTCACTGTTTCCTGCCGTAGGTCCGCAAGATGGGACACACTTACCCTTTCACGCCACAGCCCCACCACCTTGCCCTTACACGCCAGTGGTGCATACTGTGATATCGAGCAGAGACACCCGTCGCGCTCTTTATACCAGCACGAGATGTTACAGATGTTACAAAGGGGTCTACACCGTCGTCTTCAATAGCGTGTGCATATTTCTTCACTAGCCTCTGATATATCGCAAAGTGATCAAATCTTGAGCAATGACACAACATATTATTCTGTGTTAGATGAGTAGGATAGCGCAATAGGCTTCTACTATCCTATCCTATCCAAATTCTTCTACATCGCACATATGCAATAAACTACACCAAGGGAATGCAGAGTTTCATCGCACAAGGAATGGTTTCATTATTCGTCTAAGGATGAGCACCCTCAAATGTGCCAAGGGCACATCCATCGACGCATAGAAGAATTACGAGCTTCATTTAGAGAAAGAACATGGAATTTTTATATATTGACTAGCTGACCCGGCGAACTCTGTTCCGCCTTAACAGCTGGTCCCATCTTTTTCTCGCGTGTTACTCACTGTGAGAAACTGTACTATCCTTGTTGCACTGCGTACGTGCAAAAACGTGCGTTCTCACACAGGAACGCTGTCGAATGGGATAAACAGTATCCTATGTCCGTCTCCTGGCTCTAAGCTTCCTGCTCACCAATTTTCAGCCAAATCGGTACAGCCGTTCTTGAGTTATAAATAGTGTAACTAACACGACTTTCTTTTATATATATAGATATATAGACTAGGTGACCCGGCGAACTCTGTTCCGCCTTAACAGCCGATCCCATCTTTTTCTCGCGTCGCACTCACTGTGAGAAACTGTACTATCCTTGTTGCACTCGTGATAATAAAGCAATTGCAGATTAGTGTTTTTCTCTCAATCAAAGAAGAATTAAAAAAAAACGCTCTGATATTAAATAGATAATTAAAAAATGTATTACGTAGCAGAGCGTTTTTTTGGAATTGATTTTTGTTTAAGAGAGAAATACAAAGCTGTAATCATAGGGACCGGCTGTTAAAGGTAATAAATAATCAGATTTTGGAATTTATTAAGTTAAATTGTTTATTAGAAAATACAAATAGAAAAATTAAGTAGATTAATCATTCATTATTGTTCCTGTATTTTGGTGCATAGGTTGCACTCTTCAGTTAAGTACCTTCACGCGAAAACATGCGAAATCAGAAAACGTGCAAAAACGTGCGTTCTCACACAGGAACGCTGTCGAACGGGATAAGCAGTATCCTATGTCCGTCTCCTGGCTCTAAGCTTCCTGCTCACAAATTTTCAGCCAAATCGGTACAGCCGTTCTTGAGTTATAAATTGTGTAACTAACACGACTTTCTTTTATATATATAGATTACTAGCTGACCCGGCGAACTCTGTTCCGCCTTAACAGCCGGTCCCATCTTTTTCTGGGGTCGCACTCACTGTGAGAAACTGTACTATCCTTGTTGCACTGCGTACGTTCAAAAACGTGCGTTCTCACACAGGAACGCTGTCGAACGGGATAAACAGTATCCTATGTCCGTCTCCTGGCTCTAAGCTCACCAAATCGGTACAGCCGTTCTTGAGTTATAAATGGTGTAACTAACACGACTATACATAGATATAACGGCGAACGAAAGGCGGCTATCATTATCGCCTTCTGTTATCAGTGCGGCGTTACAACAATGGGTTAAAACAGGCAACAATGACCGCTAACATGCGAAATCACGCGAAAACGTGCGAAAACGTTCAAAAACGTGCGTTCTCACATAGGAACGCTGTCGAACTGGATAAACAGTATCCTATGTCTGTCTCCTGGCTCTAAGCTTCCTGCTCATCAATTTCCAGCCAAATCGGTACAGCCGTTCTTGAGTTATAAATAGTGTAACTAACACGACTTTCTTTATATATATATATATATATATATATATATATATATATATATATATATATATATATATATATTAATATTACATGGGCTCTGAGCAGATGAGATTAGAGGTATTTATTGGGATGCTCTGTGGGTATTTTATTCAATTAATCAGTATCTTTATTAATTTCAATTCATTAATTCATCTGTTTTTATTTAGTAATTAATTCGTTTTGTCCAGCTGAAGAGGACGATTGATCTAATTTATCTGATGTCCTTGCTTTCTTCTTACAAGTATCTTCAAAATTCTTACTACACACATTGTGATTCTCTTAAGCTTATTCGTTAAAATCTTGTTTGTTTGAGTTGTGACTTTGCCTCGAAGTTAGTAATTTTCGACACTTTCTATTCCGTGTAATTACTCGGTGGTATTGACAAGACTCTGTAAGACGTTTTTCAATTACAGACTGTCCTTCTCATTTCCTATTTGCGTTTAATGTGATGACAAAATTGAGATTTCTCTTAGTTTGATTAACATTGTTCATTCTGAGGATGTGTCGAAATTGCCATTAAGGTTTCGTGAAGGTATCTGTGATCTCTTCAGAATGGTAGTGAAATTTTTGAAATTTCCTTGCTGGGAAATAAATCTTGATTCCCTCTTTTCATTTTGTTGTTACCCAAATGAACGGTCAATTACTCAACTTTTCTTATTGAGAATAATTAAGTGCAACGCTAAAATGATGATAAATTTTCCAAGATCTCGAGCACTTTCCATAAATTGTAACGCTATTTGTCGACTCGTACTGTAATGCTTAGGCCTTGAGTTCTTCCTTACGTCTCAGTCAGAAATCGTGGTCACAAATACGCTCCGAGTGTACATTGATTTGGCAGCCCCATAGAGACACATAAGCGTTTTCTGAGGCCCTGAGCTCTGGCCCTTTAGATTCAAGTTTCACCAATGGAAACTCCTTTCCTTTGACCCTCTCTACTGTTCTATACGTTTATGTACTTTTTCTTAAATTATAAAATATATAATTATTTATTTATAATTATATTATTTATTTATAATAAATTATAAAATGAAATTTCTTTCATTAGTTGATCTGGATGGCCGAGGTGGATAAGAGCGCGTACCGACTTAATGCTTCGGTCTGAAGGGTAGCTGGTTCGATTTCCGCCTTGAGCATGGTGGTTTGTCCCATCTCTATCATGTATGTGTTGTCGCGGAGCGCCTCGCGTCCTGTTGACTTCAGATCAGAGGAACCCGCAAGAATAGTGTCTAGTCAATGATCGAATATGCGTCCCATCCGAACGTAAAGGGGTAACCGAATGACAATTGGAGAAAAGCTATGGAAAATAATTAAGAGGAATTAAAATATCTTGGTATTGTTCCCTCGTTAAGTTGGTTGTTAATAATTTTATTTTATTAATTTGATCAAAAAATAGTAAAAACTGTATGAGGTATGGAGGAGAAGAATATTTGCGCACGTTTTCTTGAGTACCAGAATCTTATTCCAACATTCTAACGATAAATATTTGAAACTTAAAACAACAACAACAATAATAATACAATTTAGAAAAGCGGAAGATTATCAATATTTGAATAACTAGACACTTTCGTTCCCGAGTTATAGAAAAAATATTTGCAACAATAAACTAACTGCAGGTTTGATTTTCACCATTCTGACGAGTTTGACTCACACTCAGCTCTAATGCTACCACTGCAAGGAAAAGGAAACTTTAACAAGACGTGCGCATAGTGAAGCTACATTTATGTCCAGAAGCAAAACAAGGGGCCATCTCAGCATTTGCTCAATGCATCAGGGAAACTGCACAAAAATCCGAACGAGATGGAAATCACTGACCTGAAAGCTGAAGTGCATTACTTATTACAGGCATTTTAAGTAATTTTAAGAAGTTATGTAATACAAATGTAAACTAACCCATTTTACATAATTGTTTTCCAAAAATAAACATTATTTTTCTTTTTGATGATCAGTATAGTCGCTAATTGTATAGAAACAGTTATAAAACACAAAAAATTTACTTAAACTTAAATTTGTGAAGCGACTTTAATTGTTTAATGTCATCAGGCAATGCCTTGTAAAGTAGCGTACATGTAATGTATGTGAATTTCTTGTAGTGAGGTGTTGATACTGAAACTTGATGAACGTTATTTTACATCGTTTATTCTAATTATAAATATCAGTGTTGCATGAAAATATCTTTCCATCGTTAAGTCAGTCAGTTTTGACAAATATTACAGATTCGTAGATAAATAGGCAAGTCAATGGTAAGATTCCCAGCTTAATGAAAAGAGTCTTGCAGGGATCACGTGCTTCATTGTGTGCCATTCATTTGGTCCATTGATAAAGCAACATAATAAAGAAAAGAAACAAATGGCAGTTTCCGTAGATTTTGACTTTCTAAAACCATGTTGAGTCTCTCGAAATGCTTCGTAATTTCTGAGAAAAGCTTCCATTCGATGGTGGAAAAGCCTCTCTAATATTTTTGGGAATACTGACAAGACGGAAGCTGGCCGATAATTTTGAACGTCATTTTTGTTCCCTTTTTAAAAAAAAGCTTAATTTTGGCAGTTTTGAAAATATCTGGGAATATTCCCGTGCATAAAGAAGCATTGAAAATATGAGTGTTGTATACGGATGTGTTAAGCCTGGTGCACAAGTTTTTAATAAACAGTCCGGAAATGCATCTAAACCAGATGAATATTTATTTCTTAGTTTAGCGACTATCCTGAGAATTTTGTTGGAAGAAATTTCGGAAATAAATAGCGTGTCGGATTCATCGTAATTCCGGGCAAGTCAACTACCGAGGTCATTAGTCCCGTAAGTGTAGTTCACATTTTTCATCGGTTGGTGGTGGTGGTGATCCTCCCCATGCTCTATGGCGAGATCCGGCGCCAAACTATCTTGTTCCTTATGACTTAGCCACCTAAAGTTGAATACAACCACAAAAAGTTTCGGGCTCAGTTTGCATGTAATCGGACATGTACGAAAACTAACAAATATCGCAGATAGGCACGTGTCGTTTATGCTGAAAGGCTACTTGCTCGCACGTTCATTACAAGACGGTGGTCACCAAAAGTGTATGATATTGTAGATTCCACTCAAGCCATGCAATAGATGCTAGACCGGTCAAATCAATTGAGCATCTTCAGACATTGCGAAGAGAATTGTAGTGACCCACAAAAACGACGCGCCGTCTCGGCGCGTTGTGTACGTGGGTCATTACATATTAGTTGCGTTCTGCGTGTCGTGCGAGAAAGATATTGATATTTTTGTAGTGCACGATTTATCTATTCAATGCGTTCTAGTGTAAATTTTTGTAGAAATATTTCTTGCAATACCGCGTCAGTGAGTAAACTACCCAAATCTTAATTTCTGTTATGTGTGTGATGAGGAAACTTTGAAGAGCGAAAGGCGGAATATTACTCCCTTAAGAAGAAAGGCATTTAAGTTATATTTCGGGTGTCAAATCGGTGATCAGGACAAATCATGGGCTTCTCATATTGGCTGTGCGTCATATATAAAATTACTTAGTTGTTGACTTAAGGTAAATTCGCGACATATGCCAAATGTAATTCTCATAGCATGGAGGGAACCAAAGGACCACCCCTCAGTCTGTTATTTCTGCATTACCAAAGTATATCACAAGACAATCACAAGCAAGACCAATAAGACCATTCAATATCGAAACTTCCCTTCAGCCATCAGGCCTGTTCCTCACAGCGTCGACCTTCCAATATCAGCGTCACCGGACAATTAGAGTTTGTATTCCGAAAACTCTGACGATGAAGATTTTTAAACGCAAGTACCACCTAAAAGAAAGACATTGAAGACCCAGTTTTCGGTAGAATATTTGCAGATTGACATAGAAACATTTTCAGAGCAAAAAGATCTACACTGTCAGAAATTACATTAATTTTAATATTTATATTAATTTTTTTGTGTAATGAAGATTGTATGTACGACTATACATGAATGTTAATATACCTTGTATTAAAGGGAGATGAATGTACTTGTACATTAAACTTACAACGGGTGACAGATATCCCGGCCTGTCAATTTCAGGTAACCATAGTGTTTCGCATTCATTTGTATTCTGAAGCCCGTGTAGTCGTGTTCTTACGTGGTAGAGTAATCGTAGACTTTCCTAAAACGTGTGCAAAATCAAAGAAACGTCATGACATTCCGATATGAAATCGTGTGAAACTTACGAATGTTATTCTTCCCTTCCTGTTCTCATCATGGCAGTTTCCTAGTGCGGTAGGCGGTTAACATCGAGAGAAGCTAAAACAATTCAGGCATATTGGATTTGGGAAGGTAAAGTCTGATTCTTTTTCTTCTTCTTCTTCTTAGCTGTTCCATTCCTTGGATTTAAAACCTTTCGTGCCATCATCGCCTCGTTCTTCCCGAATATCTTCTTCCTATAGGTCTAGTGTCTCTGAGACCCTTACAATTCTATCTTCATTCATTCTATCAATGTATTGATTCCATTCTTTCCTACGTGATATTATCCACTAGGAAATGGGACTAATTCTACTTGTTGTTCTAATGTTATTATTTCTTTCACTATCCAAGAAAATTTTGTTAAAAATTTTCCTCAACACACGCATTTCTGCCCCTTCTAGCTGACGTTGTATGCTTTTTGTTCTATGTCGTGTCTTTGCTGCGTATGTTAAAGTCGGTCTAACTACTGATTTATATATTTTCACTTTTGAGTCTTGTCTCAAATATTGGTTGTAACACACTGAGTAATTTATGCTGCCACAAATTGTTTCCTTTCCTGACTTGTTCCTTTACCTCCTTATTCATCTGTCCTGAGCTTGTGATCACTATCCCCAAGTATTTTTTTCTAACACTTGTTCTATTGGTTGATCATTTGCCACAAGCTTACATCGAATAGTATCTTTAGCTATTGTCATACTTTTAGTTTTTTGGATGGAGATTGCAAAATTCTAGTTTCTGCAGTGTTTATTAAATTCATGGAGAAGCCGTTGTAGGTCATCTTCATTTCCGGCTACCAATGCTGAATTCGTCCGCATAACAAATTATGTTCATGTTATATTTCCTCATCCTGTATTTTTTGCTTGATTTAAGCTGATTGATTATCTTATTCATTACTAGATTAAATAGTATAGGACTCAAGGAGTCACCCTGTCTGATCCCTTTCGATATGGCGATGGAAGAGAATAATATTCTATTATCCTTGATCTTAATATGTTTATTCGAAATATGTTGTTTCCATGCTGGTCTAGTATCAAGGAGCACTCCTACATGTTTTATTGGTTTTTTGGAGGATTCCAAAGGGACGTTATGATTATAGTGTATATGTGGGAGGTTGTTCGTGCTCCGTAGTGTGACAATATAGCTCCGTAGTGTGACAAATAGCTTCACATTTGAAAGGATTGAGATTTAGTTTCCATGAAGATGACCAGCTCTGAAAAACGAGTAGTGCGTCTCGAAGGTGGTTTATAGCCTTGGAATGTTCCGTGTCTACTGAGCAGATGGCGGTGTCATTCGCATAAACTGTTGTGTGATTGTTTCGAATGGAGATATTGCGACCCACCCGTCCGACTAGCTCAGAATGGGGGTTTTCTGGGTGGACGCAATCAAAAAAAAATTTTATAAGAAGAATGGCGGGGTTCAGGGTCGTGCAGAACGTTGTGGATTGGATGCAATTACTTAAAAAATACAAGGAGAATCACTTTTCACACACTCAAATATATTCTATAAAAGTTTTGCTGTTATTACAATTACACAAACCAATCAGAAGATAATTTAAATACACACTGATCATAAATTGCTGAAAGGAAAAAAACACAAAACACACACTAGTCACTATATACAAGGTTTCTTACTCTCTCTCTGAACATTCAATTACAGTTACTACTTTCTTCAATCATGAGAAAGGTTTAGAAATGTTTACTTTTTACAAATTAACAAATTCTACTTAAAAATCAAGTCTGACAATTCTGAATTGATCTTGTCCGTAATAAATTACTCTCTCTCTTTCAACAAAACAATTTTGAGAATATCTGTAACTGATTACTCCTTCATTTTCTAGTTTTACCAGTTATAACTGTACATTTCCAATTTTGTTTTGAAAGAAAAGATTGATTCTTTACTCGCGTGCTAGGGGTGGAAAGAAATTGTAATTATACTTTTCTTATCGTTAAGTATGACAAATACGTCTCCCCCTCTTTTCTACGCCAAGACTGCAACCTAAACTTTCCTTCCAATATCTAGAAACTGTTCGCTAGGCACGACCTTACGTTTTCACTTCTCGGGTGCGACGCGAAGCTCCCAGCGGCGTGGCCTTGAAGTAACCAACCTCGGTCTGAGGACGCCGTCCCCTCCACAGAACTGCTCGCTCTTCCGTCGAAGTCTCGTTGTTCACCAGCACGTGCCCACCGTCTCGTATTCAGTTGAAACTCTTTTCGTATGCTCAGATAGAATTGTATTGGCGACGAATTCTTTTAAATTGAGCACTACAGATTTACAAGAGCCACTATTACGACGATAAACGAAATTAACGAGAGAAAAAAATAAACTGAAAATAAAAGAAACGAATTCATTGGTTAGTTCATGCCTATTCATTACTTCTCAAATTGCAAAATTAAAATGTTTCACTTCGTCTCTTTCTTTGAGAATACGTTTATATCACTTGTAAGGAGATAATTACCTCTTCTAGTCTTCTTGAAGAGTTTTTCATAGAATGCCTTCCTGTAGTCCGTTGCAGCACAAGTTCCCGTCTTGTGGTCGGCACGTCCGAACTGGTCCGCTGTTGTCTAGAGAAAGAACGACTTTTTCTCCGTCAACTACAGGGCTCGCCCGATCTAACGTGGCGATCTCTATTGATCTCTTTTTAGGTAATTGTTACCTTCTCATATCATTCCGCGTTGGCGCGCGTTCAAACAGCTGGTCTCTTGTTCAGGACATTAATGTGACCCGCTTTCCGGGGCTTCGGGGGAAACGGATGGTCACAATATCAGCAGCGAATGTGTTAACGTGGGAGCGAACGGGCAGCCCTGAGGGACCCCTGCGTGGGTTACTGAGGGAGTTGAAATGTAATTACTTAATTTGATAGAGAATGTGCGATTCAAAATGAAGTTCCGTATTATATTAAATATTCAGGTGGTCCTATATGTCGCAGCTTGAATACTAATCCTGAATGTTAGATATGATCAAATGCTTGTGCAAAATCCAGAAAGGAGGCTGTTAGAAATATTTTATCATGAAAGTCTTGGGCTGTGTCTTCTGAGATTCTTAGAAGTTAGAGAACTGTGGAGTAGATAGTTCTGAATCCAAACTGACAGGGAGGAATGACGTTAATAGGAAGGAAATTGCTTAGCATGAAAAATATTAATTTCTTAGATATTTTACTTAATACTGATAAGAGACTCGTGGGCCTATAACTAGCGGGATCACTGAGCTATTTGTTAGATTTTAAAATAGGAATAATTAATATTCGTTTCCATTTGGTGGGGAAATACCCTATTCTTACGAATTCATTAAATAAAACAGAAAAGCAAAGCTCCGTTTAGAAATATGTTTTGATTGCCAGGACAGAAAAAAATTTGGCAATTCTAGGGGATTTCTTGTTTTTCGAATTTTTGATGAGCTCTGCTAGCACTTTGGACCGAGAAATGTAGTTAATTGTTAGGGTTCAGAAGATTACTGCTTATCGAGGAAATTAGTGACTTTCTTATTGAAGAATAAGCCAGAAATATGATTTGGCTTTAGATTATTAGAAAAATAATCTGCTAATAGATTTTCTTTATCGTCAGATGTAATTGCTCTCTGATTGGTATAATCTAAAGGGGGAATAGCGAAAGGCAGTTATTAATGTGCCTGTAATTTTTCCAGAGGTTAAGGGAGGCACTGTCTAAATTAGTGTGTGCGAAATTTATAAAATCGAAACTGTTCAAGAGCCGAATGAAGTTTGTGAGTTAACTAATTTAAGGTTTTCTTAAGATGAGGAAATCTACATTATTGCCCGAGCTTTTGGGTGACTCTTTTCGATTGAATTACAAATACAATGTTTCGCGGGATATTACTTTTTTTGTGTGTGAAATTTTTATGTACAACGTTATTGTGACAAGTTGTGTTGTTAATGGCTGTATAAGTTATTAAGAAATAATTATCGATCGCCTCGTCTATTTCCGTATTGTTAGTGCAGAATAGGGGTAGTTAGATGAGTATTTAAGTGAGTGAATGAAAGGTACCCAATTAGAGTTTTTGGGGTAGTTTCCGATTCACTTGGAAGGGAAGGTCGTGATTGAACATAATGAGAACTCGACAATGATATGAATTTGACTACATGGAGAGGAATTGATAAATTGGACCACTGAAACGGTTACTTACTGTAATGTCCATTATATCTGCCTGTATGCGTTGACTGAGTGGGTAGTGAGTAAATTAGAGAGAGGCTATTACTTTACAATTCGAGTTCAGCGCAAAATGCCAAAAACGTTTTTGTTCGGCGTGTTCGTTCTAGATCTCCGATCTTGATGTTTAGCAATATAATCTCATTTTGTTAGCCTGAGAGTGGATGTGTGAAGAGTCTTAGAAGCTAAGTTGTATTTAGCGAAATGATGAGAGGTTTGTACATTGTCGTGATTGTAACAAACTGCGAAGTTATATCATTTAAAAAAACATATTTTCTAGGTCGGGGGGTGAATACTAGCCGACCTTGTTCAAAGAGAAGATTCTCTTCGATAACACAGGTCTAAAAAAACAAACTTCTTTCACCTTTTTTAGATCCAATAACTAATTTTATATTTAAAGTGCAAGGATTACAGAAATGACTTCCATTTCCCCGTATCATACCAGGTATTTAAAAAATTTACATTTAAAAATCTTTATACCTTTAACTTGAAAGTCTGAAAAACTTTTTGATTGATACAAAATTAAGAACTGAAATACAGTTAGTTTTTATTAAGAGAATGAAAATTAAACACATTAACTTAAAGGCCATTACTTTACTGTTACTGTTACTCTTTACTGTTAAAATCACTGTTAGTTTTCACGCGAGTGAGCAGTCAATAGAACCGTTGTCGCTTAGATAAAAAGCTTCTTGTTCCACAAGTTCTCTTGTGCACTCTAGTAGGATACTCTCGTTGCAATAAGCTACAGTATTCAGCCATCATTGATGTACTTCATCGCCCTTGGGAGCGCCTTTCACTGTCTTCAATAATTTGGTGAAACCTCTCACCCTGTTCTTCACTCACTGCTCCCAGGTATCCTGGAAAGCAATCTAAATGGGAGTGAAGGAAATGCACTTTCATGCTCATGTTACATCCTAAGGCTTCATATGTTTTCAGCATATTATTTACATAATACGCATGGTTTGGTCTTTATCATTTCCCAAGACCTTATGAACTACTTCTTTGAAGTCAATCCAAGCCTCCCTTTCCGGAGGTGTCATACAAAATGTTCATCTTTAGTTAGTTCTCAGATCTACGACCCTACAAAGATACCTTCTTTGACTTTTCCTTCTGAGAGGGTGGGAAATTTGTTGGTTACGTACTTAAAAACAACTTCCATTCTTATCCAGTGCCTTAGTAAATTGCTTCATTAATCTTAATTTAATGTGTAAGGGAGGAAATAGAATTTTATCAGGATCTACTAAGCTGTTTTTTATAATGTTCTTGGAAGCTGGAATCTGTGTTTCTTCTAGGCTATTCTCGTTTTGTCCAACGACTCTTTCTATCTCGGCTGTCCTATTCACAAATGTAACATGGGTATTTGGTGTAACCCTGTTGTTGTCCTAACAACATGCACAAAACCTTTAATTCACCGCATTTTTCGAAAAGTAATTTAAGATTGTCATATATCTCATTAAAATGGATGGAATGTGCGGCTTGTACAGATGCTAAAGAGTTACCAATGTATAGCAACACACCTTTTAAACTTCTTTTGCTTGAATCAATGAAAAGCATCCATTCATCTGATTTATATTCTCCTAACTTATTTAAGAGGTTTGGAATATTAGTGCACTTTACTAAGGAGTTTTCCTGATTAGAAAAACTAATCTAAATCTTTGTTTTTAAGTATTTAAAATGTAACACTCATTCCTAGAGCTAGAAGATTTTATTCTTTCAGACGCGAAGCTAAAACTTCAGAAGTATCCTGTGAGGGATTTAAATCCCTGACAAGAACGTTCAGTTGTTTGTGTTAAACGTTTGGGTTTGTGTTTGGTGCTTGTCCAGTCAGATTCTTCGCCCAAATCGCCTGGCGTTTAACTTGAATCAGAATGCGTACATCCGAGGTTCTAAGGAGGTTCAGGTAGAGGTACGTCAGTGTCATGTGGTACAGGCTGTCTAGCAGACTCCAAATCAAGGTAAACCATCTGTGTCTGTTCTTTGTATAGAATCCGTTTAGTTTGCAAGTACAAAAATAACAATCGTCTAGATTATTCTTTGGCTCGCGCCAGACCATACAAACTCTCGAACTCAGTGACTTCCTCTGTCCCTTCGACCAGTTTCTTAACTCTGCAACACAAACACTGCATACTTTATGAGGGGCACACTTCCTATCCTGTTCCCCCTCGTTTCATTCCAAAATAAGCGTTATAAACACTTATAACAAATGGGGTTATGTTCTGTCTCTGTTTTGCAATCATAAAACGTCCACAAATATAACAAAATGTATTTGGGTCATTCACACACTTTCTTCTTTGCATGATTATAGCACAAGAAATATTTAATCAAACGAACTAGTTCCTTGAAACACTGCTTGAGATGCATTTGAATATCTTAATCAGCATAGGTTGATTTAACGTTTCATAGGTCTACAAATATAACGCTGTGACGTGCTGTCATTTGGCCGTGTTTTGTTACAAAAACATGCAAAATGAACTGATATAATCAACTGACTATAACGATTAATATATATTTATTTCTAACTCATTGAAGTTATAGGTGTATATTTTCAATATCTTTTTGATCCCAATGACTGAAATTATTAAAAAGTTTGATGTGATAGAACAAAAGTAAGAGCATTATTGGATTCACGTGACCATTTTACACATACAACAAATGTCAAAATCGAAAAAGGAAAATCCATGTTGACCTGTGTAATTATTGCCACCACACCAGAAGCCTTCGTGTCGGGGCGATCCGATAGATCTAAGACTGAAACGACGACCTGAAACGCGAAAATTTTCCATAAGTGTTAAGTGAGTTTGCGTAATGACTATCAGACCTATATTATGCTCTGCGAGAAGGAATATTTAAAAATCTTTTTTTAACCGTGATACCATTGGCATTTCAGTTTAACAGAATTAAATCCTTAATTTTTGATCCATGAACAGAAAAGTACGAATTGTAGGAATTGAGATAGAATTGAAAACCATTTTGTACACACGATTGAATAGTAAGAATTAAAGTATTAATGATATAGCGAACAAGATCGGAAATATTGGGGAGAGATGGAAGGGATGGAATGGGACTTTGAGTGTTTTGATAGAAACGTTATAATCAGCATTTGCCCTCCGCGAGATTTTAGAATTTGTAACATTTTAGGAAATTGGAAATTCATGAGAGGTATTTGTAGCAGCTTGTGGTATAGAGTTATTATTGCTAATTGCCTTAGCAAAACATGGGGGAGATTCAACGTTGAAATGCATTTTAACTTGAAATATAGAATGGGTGATTTTGATCTGAGGACAAGAGATCATCGTTACAAATGATACATTTAGGAGGCTTACATCTTAGGTTACAGTTTCCTGTTTCATGATTATTTCCACAAAATAAATATAAATCGTACTGTACAGTAGTTTATTGTGTGTCCCAATTTTAATAACCTTTGCCCCGACAATTCTTGACAATTCTGACAGCCTTTGTTTCTATAAAGTTCCACTGAGACTGTTAAGCTGAACAATTTTGTAATTTTAAATGGATTTTCAATTTCTTTGAGTCTTGAACTTCTATCGCTCAGAGTGACTCCAATGTCACTCTGAGCGATAGAAGTTTTGTCTTGTCATACTAGATGTGTGCCGTGCCCTTCATGGTCTTAACCTCACGAGCTGTAAGTTCCTCATCGATTTCACTTTCGGAATAGTCAGTTGGGATATTGTGTATGATGGCACTTTTGCTCTTACAATTTGCCTAAGACATTGTTTGATACTGTTATTATTATTATTATTATTATTATTATTATTATTATTATTATTATTATTATTATTATTATTATTATTATTATTATTATTTAGATATGTTATCTTTCTACAATCATCTGGAGATGCGACAGACCGAGTTCTGTAATAAAGTTCTGAAGTTTTCATTAATAGAATTGTGAATTTCACTGATAAGTTTTTTGTAATTGTCTTCTCCGTGAATGAAAATTAGAGGCAGTCTGCCTTTCGTTAGTAATCACTGTTTCCATTAATTCACTGCTGTCCACTTTCGCTAATTACGCGAGGCTCTTATGCGTACTTACAGGTGGAGATAAGAACTTGCCTGTAATATTATATTGTTTGGCCATCATTTTAACGTCACCATCCAATTCCTGGGATAGACCGTTTACGAGGGTCGCCTTAATGCAGCGAGGAAATTCCTTGTTGGATGTTATGAAAAAGAATATTCATCAGTTCGCCTCACCGACATCGAGATAGACGCAGACATGAAAAACATTAATTTTACTCTTTTGTTCTCTTGTGCACTGATTCTTTGAAGTAATTGTTTCCATGAAAAAAGTCGAATTTCCATTAACAAAACAGCAGTCCGATTGTGAAGAGTTGTTTAAAACAATGATTTGTGTAAATACGTGACCCTTTTGGAAACAAAGTTAAATGTCTAAATTTAAGAAATCAACAGAATGTGTCCTGTTATCCTGGACGAATAATTCACTAATAAAGGAAAAATTAAATGCACACCGTCACTTAAAAAAACTGCTCACCCAGTGATAGTCAGTATGAGATTTTTGCGAAGTACTATTGCAATATTGAAAATTTATAGAAAAAGAATATTTTTCTGTTTGAAGAAAAATAATTTGTTTCTCGAAGACGTACTGCAATAATCTGTAAATAATGAACTTTCAACCGCGACAAAATAGGCTCATTTTCTTTCTTTGGACGCGGAAGTACTTAATTAAGCATGTTAAGAAATATCTCAATTCAGTTCCACTTTTTGACGTTATCTCTCATTTTATTAGACGAAATGTTATCAATCGCCATTCATTCTCTGTTTCTAAGCTGTCGTTTTTCCTGCAAATCTTTGCAGACAAATTCACTTCCAGTGAGTTCATTCTGCGATAGGGCACTCAACAGTCTTCCTGAAACTTTCGACATAAAATGCCCTCTAGGACTCCTCGCCCATCGTCGCCGAGCACAAAAATAAATTTCAGGGCGCATTCAAAAGCGGCGTGCATAGCTGTGGGTCGCGCTCGCGCCAGAGGCCCCTCCCCTCCGTGTGTGTGTGAGGAACTGGAGCGCGATCGCGGCCTCCGCCTGTCACTCAGCTGGCGGAATCCGCGCGGAGCGGGCGCGTCTTCTGCATCGATGGACAAAGCGATAGTTTGCGAATTTGTGGAACGGTCTGCCGTGTCCCTGTTATGGATTTTAGAATTGACGTTAAAAAAATTACCCTGCCGGTTCTCGAGTGTTTGCTTGCAGTTGTATTGCGAATAGTATTTATTTTAAAATATGTTATATTGAATCTTTCAAGGTAGATTCAATAAGCAATGAAATAACCAATTAGAAAAGTGCTTCTTGATGTGCGAAGTGAGTAATTTATCAGGTAGATATCGTACTGAGCCGTATCGGAAATATCAATGGTGGTTTATTTCTTTAAGGGTCACCTTTTTATTTTCTCGCCCTTACTTTGTACGAAGAAGGTTATCGGTATCGAATGTTATCGGTTAATGGTATCGAATATTATGATATTTTTGTTGGTCTCCAGAGACGGCCATTGATGTGAGTTCAATACAGCCTTAGAAGGAAAAGAAAAAAATGCCTGGGAGTGCTTTAAAGCCATTCTTATGGAACAGGAAATCAAAAGACTGTAAACATTATGTGAAAAATCTGTTAACGATCGTTAACCGTAAGATGGGATGTCTTTAAAGCTTAATTTCTTGCGCTCCCACTCGAATTTTTTCGGACTATTTGGAAGTGGTCAAGGACGAACACGGAGAACGATTTGATCAGGACATTTTGGCTATTGAAAAACGATACCAGGGA
>BLKR01012009.1:0-24628 GCA_011170035.1 Teleogryllus occipitalis | reverse complement strand
CTCTCTCTCTCTCTCTCTCTCCTTTCTTTCAGAAGTCCAAATATGAATTTTTTGTAATGCAAGCCCTAAGCTCGCTGAGAGATGGAGGAAACCGCCATGGACAGAAAATATGAGTGTTTCAAAAGATATTATAATGGTGCAGGGAAAGTGCCTTGGCAAGAGAAAGGTATTTAATTAATTTTACCTCTTCTCCATTTCCTTGATTTGGTAGATTTTCCATGTCAAGGCTGGATGTGGATTCATCCGCTTTTGTTGAAGTATTGAGAAAATCCAACAAAGTAAACCAATAAACGGTGGGTTTATAAACTACAGACCCAATAGCACCACTTCTTATGCTAGGAGTTATCTAAAAATTAGTTAGGTTAAATATTATCATCAATGTACAAAGTGAATGTGCTTAAATAATGAAAATAAATGATGTTTCAAATATTTCATTTGATAGTGTATTTACCTTCATTTTTCATTCAGATATTGACTCCTTAGCCCGGTAATTTTATTTTTTACAGCATGAATCATCTCGTAGGCTTCATGGCGTCTGTTTTTACTTTCTCACTTTACGATGTTCGTCGTTAGAGAAAGTTAAATAATCGTGTGCCGAAATACAGCGAATTTTCGGCAGGAAATCTGTTTTTGCCGGGATCTGGTAACGAAAAAGTGGATAAATCCTGTTGCTAAATATAAAAAAATCCTATAACACTGGTGTAGCCAGAATCTGTGTTTTGTTAGTTCCTAATACCGAAAAATAGATTGATGGATGAAACCTCGGTCTGTCCGTCCGTCTGTGGTCAACGCCTAAACCGTTCAGCCGATTTTCTTCAAAATTGATATTCCCCACTCGATCTGAATGATTTCGTGGCTTTGGTAATTTCAAATGGATATTTTTATTTTTGAGGGTACTTCACATGAAGTTCACATGAAAATATTTTCAAATTTTTTCTCAAGAACGGAACCAAATATTTTGATAAAACTTTGTCGTCGGATAGCGTAAAGTACGCTTACGAAATGGTAGTAGTCTCATGTTCGTTGAAATCACAGATTTTGTTTTGAAAATTTAAGAAGCGCAACTTTCTGAGCGGCTTCCTAGAACTATAATATTGAAGATAGAAAATTTCCTCCTTAATGAAATCTGTTTCTTAAAGACGGACCTTAAGTAAGTTCATGATAAATTTTTCAAAAATATGAGTAGTTTCCGTGTATTTTTGAGCTAAATATTGGCAATTTTTTTCTCAAAAACTGCTTCAGTTTTTTCTCTAAATTTTCTCCTCTTATGTAATAAAGAGCGATAAAAAATATGGTGCTATGGTGCTAGTCCCATTCTCGGCTATCGCTCCGTTTTCTCGAAATTGCCACAACTGTACATTCTAAAACTACAAAATTGGAGATAGCGATTGTTTCTTTAAACAAAGTCGGTTGTAGAAAATCAGCCCTTTAAAAAAGGTCACGTACAATTTTTTCCGAAACCACACTGATTTCGCTTAAAATATGTCTGAAATTTACGCAATTTCTAAAAAACATTACCAAAAAACAGCTCCAAATCTTTCTTTACATTTTCTCCACGTATGTAATAAGGGACGATAAAAAATACGAGCTAGTTTCATTTTCGACTATTGCTCCGTTTTTTCGAAAATGCCAAAAATAAATGTTAACATTTCAAAAGTACCAAATTGTAGATTAGCTCTTTAAAATAATATACACATTTTTGAAAAAATGAATTGATTTCGTTTAATTCGTGTCTGCAATGTATTCAATTTCTAAAAATATTTTCTCAAAACTCACACAAATAGTTTCATTAAAGTTTCTCCTCACATATAACAGCATATGGTAAATAAATAAATAAACTAATGGTTCTATAAAATGGCACAGACTTTCTCGCATTAGTTAGTTTTCTAATCTGGTCTAGCTTCAAGTGTGCCTTACACTCATGTTGCAATGCAATGCTCTTCTTTTGTCTCTTCTGTTTGTACTCTTCTTTTGTCATTAAAGTTTATCCTCTAATATAACAGCATATGGTAAATAAATAAATAAATAAATAAACTAATGGTTCTGTAGAATTGCACAGACTTTCTCGCATTAGTTAGTTTTCTAATCTGATCTAGCTTCGAGTGTGCCTTACGCTCTTCATGTTGCAATGCAATGCTCTTCTTTTGTCTCCCAGAAAGACAATTTTTCTCATTTCCTCAACTTATCGGCTTCCTACTCCTAGAGTTGACACAATTATCTCTTGACTCATATAGAAGTATCCAGACCGTGTCCAATCCCAATGGCTGAGCTGGTTAAGGCGTGAACAGATTGAGTGTTTCGAGGGTGTAAGGAGCCGTGTTCAAATCCCACACAGCGATATTAATTTGATGAATGTGTTATTGCAGGAAATTATTGAAGATTCCAGAAATTTTATTACCACAATTGCATTGTGCATTTTTATTTGCCACACTTCTCTGTTGCCGCAGAAAATAATTGAGAATTCCAGAAACTTTATTGAAATCCAATTAAAGCAATTCTAATTGCAAACACCATTAATGAAGATAAATAAACTGGAAGGGTAAGTAATTTACGAATTTAAAATTTTAAACAATTTTCCCATCTCTTGTTGGATTTGTAAAACGTATGTACCATCAAATCTATTGTTGTCTTTCTGCGCTTATCACTATTATAGAATTTCGGATGTCTTGCATAACTAGGATGGTGGGAGTGGTTAAATTCGGATATGGCGTCAGCGTTTCGGAGAGAAAGATCTCTGGTTCAATCCTGGGTCTGATATATTTTTGTTAATATTCTATGTTGACGTAAAAAGCTATTTAGAATTCCAGAATCTTTATTGAAAACCATTTGAAGCAATTGCACTCACATATACGGCTCTTGTGTGTCGTAGTGGTAGGAGTGTCGACAAGTTAAATCTGAGAATCTGAAAAAAAAATGCTGGTTGAAAACACTCTTGTTTGTATATGTGGTTGTATAATATTGCGTAGCATTTAGAAACAATGCGAAAAAGAATGTGCTTAGGGGGCACCACTAGTTTTTTTTGTAGTCTCGATGCTCGTTTTTATGTAGAAATTCCAGCAGCTCTACTCTAATATTAATAGTATTGTAGCACCAATGCTCCATGTGAATTTATCGGCCTTGTTTCCTAATATATGGTAAAAACGTGGATGTTGCAGAATAGGTTTTATCAAAGAAATTTTATGAAAGAGATCTTTTATCAAATATGAGCCATTACACAATATTTCTTTTATAATTTATCTTTAGCAGTATTATTTTATAGTGTAATACCGGCCGAAGCTGCGGAAAGGTGAGGGAGGCCCTTCCGGATTGGCGGGGTCCCTGCCGGCAGCGCGCTGCTGCGATCGAAGTGCGCCTAGCGGCGGGCGGCGGGAACCGCCAGTGGCTGCGCTGAAGGGAGCGGCGCTGCTGACTGCTCCAGTGGCCCCGAGCGTCTACAGCTTTAGGCGGCGCGTCATCCATGACAATTACGGTTGAAAATAAGTTTTCTATAACTCGGAAACGAAAATATCTAGTTTTTGAAATGTTAAATCTCTCGCTTTTTTCAATTTATTATTATTATTATTATTATTATTATTATTATTATTATTATTATTATTATTATTATTATTATTATTATTATTATTATTATTATTATTACTATTATTATTTCATCTTTCAACTATTAATAGTTAAATTGTTGGGAAGGGATTCTTAAACACAAGAAAGCGTGTGCAGATGATTTTCTCCCCCATACGTCACATACAGTTTTTTTTACTGTTTTTGACTAAATAAATATCTAAATATCAATAAGAGTATTCCAAAACTTATTCATTGTTTTTAAAACACTTCAGATTTAATTGTACTGATTTGATTCGTCTATTACTTCAATACATTGAGCATTCTGACCGGACATTCCTGAGCGTATTCCCGCCATGTACTTGGATTTCACCTTGATATATGCTGCCGACAACGACAGTGGCAAATGCCCGGAAGTACCCTTGTAAGTACAGAAGCTGCACGGGTTACAAACCCAGCCGACTATTTTGAGATAGAGGACAAATTATATATTGCGGAGCTACTGGGTATATTCTCCCCCTATAATTTATTCTTATATCTGATGTGGAGGACACGTTATCAGATTCAATCACGGGACAACGTGCACTACCCCGAATGTATTGTGAAGCACTTCGACGCACGTCTTAATGCCTAACTTCATTGCATTAAAAGTATTAAATTATATTTTATAAGAGGTAAACTCTTCGTAAATTTCAAGAATTACTCTATCCATATTAATAAAATTAGTCTAATTTATTTTTAAAAATACCAACTTTGCTAGGAATAGTTTTGAACTTCACTGCAGCAAACTATTCAAATCTCTATTGATAGATGAAGATTTCCCCACATCAGTCCTATACTTTCTTGTCCGAATTTTGTGAACGTACTCCACTCTATCGCAATACGTTGGGTCCTCTTTCGTACTTGTTTCAATACGTTTCAATGACTTTCATAAAGTGTTTTTCTTTTAAGTAAAATTGGAATCCTGTTTGTAATCTTTCCGAAGATTAATTCGTGTTTTCGGGAGCAGTTATGGTCGTCGGTAAATAATAATTTCTTGACCGTTTTGGCTCAGAAACATAGATCCTCGTATAATATTTTTTTATTTTCCAATTTCATCTCAGCCTGTATGTCAATGGAATTTTGCGTGCATGTTCAAAACGAGAAAGGCTGTTGTTGACTCGGGAGGTCATTTGTGTCAAATGTGAGTAGCGAAAGCACTATCATTCTGGACGACTAACGGGGAGGTCGGTCGTAATCGCCGAGCGGCGAGCGAGATAAGACCGTTGTAAAATGTTCTCCTATTCTTTCAATTCACAAATTGGCGTTTTTCATCGTTCGTACTCGGAGAAATGTAGACTTGTTCTTTGGCAATAGGTAGAAATGTCCTCTACACTTCAACTCACTTGAAGCACAATAATCTTAGTTGAGGTTCACGTTTTAGAAGAAGTGAAATCGTTTAGAATCTGCCGTGCAGTATGAACCATTCTTCGGCAAAATTATATAAAAACATTTTTTTGTTAATTGTGGAAAAAACTTATTTTTTCTTTCTCATTACTTCGTAAGAAGATAAAGTGCGTAGAAAACTGCGAATTTTTTACATGAAAATTCTTATTGCCGACCCCTGGTAACTGGGTGTAGGTATGAAGTGTATGAAGTGGTGTTAAACATCACATTTTTCTCGCATTATTTCTAAATTTGCAGGTTTCGGATATTCAGAGTTCAACGAAAATGAAACCTACGCTTATGTGTTACGGATTCACGCCATACCGATCTACATATGGGAAAAGTATCCTATTTCCCAGGCACTAGAATACGGCATAGTCAAGTTATTGAAGAGATGTTACAAGACGGAATTGTTGAGCGCCGTGTTATTTATTTCTATGTTACTTGCGTAAGTACTTATTTTATTATTTAACTTGTTTATTTGTTCTAAGACATACGTATATAAATGTGTATATACATATGTATACATATGTATAAATGTGTTCATATGTATAAACGTATTCCATCGTACAAGATTTTTTGTGAATTACACTGCTAATCTACAATATATCGGTCCAGGTTCGCCTATGTAATTAGTAATTACGGTGAACTGTGAATGTCTTTGGGTGTAGTGTAAGGCAGTACTACACCTCTTTAAAGCAATAACCACAATAAGCTTACCACAATAATATATTATACTAATGAAGTAACTCTACGTTGTTCGGCCATATATCACAATTATCTTCTAGATCGGAAAAGGAATGAATTCTTTCTTTAGAGTAAAATTGAAGCAATTTTATTTCCATCCCCGCCATGACTGCTCCGCCCTGCTCCCTTCCCCTTTCTCCTTACATGCGACGAAGGTAAAAACGTGCTAGCGCAATTTTTTTTAATAGTCATTGAGATACTACATGACTCTGAATTTGAGGCACTCACCCTTACCGCGAACTGGGGTTACTCGGAAGAATTGAGGGAATGCTGATGAAGTGTTGTTGACGTAATTAAATGAAATAACTGAAGTCAACTTCGTCGACTTACTAGACAAGTTGTAAGTAGGAAGGTGACGAAGATGACTTCAATTATTTCACCCATACTCAGAAGAGCCGAACCCCCAAATTTATAATAGGAGGTCCCAAAAGATATTCTGAAGAGCATGCGAAACCTAACTCGATGCATGCAGCCTCGAAAACAGAGACTTAATGCCCTAGAACGCGCCGTTTTCGACTTATGCACAATCGATCTCAAAGTATATACAATACAGCAGTGTGAGCTTTTAGATTTCACTTCTCCCTACCTGATTTATTTGCATTTCTCGAATAAAATTGTAGGATTTGGAGATGAAAGAAGCTTGATTATGTATTCCAATTTAAGATGTGTCAATATAGAAAACTTCATAATAATCGTATGTTGAAAATATCTTTGTATGGCAAATATTTTGAAAGAGAATATATTAGTAAGGTGCAATGCATGTATAATGCTTGTACACATGTTAACAGTCATATCTGGAGTCGCACGGGATCGCAGTTGCCCTAACGCAGTTCGTGCCTCGATTTTCGCAAACCGATGTGCTTGGGTGAGGGAGAAATGCCTTCACCCTCTCCCATCTTCCCACCTCCTCAGCGTGACTTCGAAGACAGCTCCCGTGCCACCGCCGTCATCTCCGTATCCCCCGGCGGAATTGAGGGCTCTCGGGAACATTGTTTTGCTCCGCGCTGCTTACTATGGACGTAGAAGCAAACAGTTCGCAACACAATTACTGAAGTCAACGTGAGCTCTGCAGGACGCCGCGGGAGTTCGGAACGGCATCTAATTTAACAGAAACGTACCGAAACAGGCGTCGCAGATTTGCGAGCTCGTTGGGTACTTGGCAACATTTGGCAAACTAAAGAGGTGCATTGTTTGAGGACGGGGCCTGATTCGGGAGGCAGGCACGTCGTGGAACAGGGAGAGACGACGGGCGAGCAAGCACTCGTCCCTTCCACCACGACGCTGCAATTGAGAGACGTTGGGGTCTAAATAGTGCTCTTAGGGTGCATTTCATTCCCTTTTTTCGGGTTTTACAGTTAACGAGCGCTTTGCCGTTCTCGGAAATCACATTTTTTTACCGTTTTGTCAGGAGACACAAGAGTTTGATCAGCATTCGATGTTTTAATTAGAATTGCCAGTAGATGCACCATTTACCTACCTCACCCACGAATTCTCCGCATCACCGCCTACACAATATTTTGCGATTGTACTGACTTTATCATGAATAGATAATCCTTCACATTCAACATAATCAAATTAAAGATATTTTCGAGTGATAAATATCGATACAAACAACAATAATATTTTTTTTAAATCCATAGTGTAATATTCTACTACTTATATTTCTATGTATTAATATTTATTTACTTAATGTAAAAAATAGTCCCAAAATTGTATGTGACGTTTGTGAAGGAAATTTAATTTGCAGTCGTTGTCCTGGGTTCTAGAATTCCTAACCCCCTCTTTAACTATCGTTATTGCAATTATGAATAAAATTAGCAATGAGCGTTTTTGCTATTTCATAACAAGAAATATTGACTCCCGTATAATTGACACTATTTGCTAGGGCAAACGGGCTTCATAATTTATGGATTGGATTGTATGGTTCTAGTGAATATTACTTCCCTCGATCTAAACTTAATAAGTAAACTTTCCATTCCCACAGCTCAAGAAAACGAGCCCATTTTACGAAATTCGGAAACAATTTATAGAAAATATTCTTTACGTTCTTTTTAAATGGCTACGACATCTCTCAAAATTATGCGAAAACTAATATTTGAAAAATATTTTACATGATATCTTTTAAGTGCTAATTTTGAAGAAAATATTTCATTAAGAAATAAACCTATCATCAATAATACTGTTTGTGTAGGCAGATAGGACAGACATACACATAGCTGAAAATTATTTTCTCAGGATAAAGGACACTCAAAATGTAGATTCTCACTACACTTCGAATTTGAGAAAGTAATTTACTACAGATTGAAGAAAGAAAAATCCAATTTCTAGGTATTTGAGACGCAAAAAACGAGTTTTTCTGACCAAAAAGAGCCATTTTTTCAGCAGCTTTCCAATACTTACCTCTACTACCTAGTAGTTTACAACAAAGTGCTACTTTCACTCACGAGCTCATACTTTCACTCATTAGTTGTCAATTTTAATTTTAATAAATTTTGAAAGTTCTACGAAAATCAGATCTGCGCCATTGTTTTAAGCGTCCTTTATTCCATCCGTGGAAAAAATTATTGAAAAAAATTTCGGAGGGTATTTGAGAAAACGTTTTTTTTATTTGCACGAACCTCAAGCAGAAATAGAAATTACACGAAAACTGTTGGTTTTTTTCAAAAAACTGCAATGACCTTTTTAAAGATTGTTTTTTTAGAACAAAGTTCAATTGCAAGAAAATTCTATCTTCAAGATTGCGATTTTTCAATTTTAATATTTGGCAATTTTCGAAAAGAGAGAGGGTTCGTCGCAAATGGGACTACCACCACCTTTTCAACTCTCCTGTGATACATACGAGGAGAAAGGAAAATTCAAAGCTGTTATTGATAATAAAAATTGTTTTAAAATTGCCAATATTTCACACAAAATTAGACAAAAAGTACTCATATTTTCAAAAACTTGTACCTGGTCTTTTTTCGAAACCTGTGTTTCAGCAACAGACTCCATTAAGAAAAAAATCTCTATCTTCAATAGTGTAAGTGTGGGAGGCAGTGTGAGGGAGGGGGGCCAGGTCCCCCCTCCCCCAAGCCCTAGATTTTCGTTGGTTACCCTTTGTATTTGACAAAATTGATTTACATATTTATGTTGGAATTACGTAATTATTTAAAAGTAATATTGTATATTATCATATACATACTACAAAAATAAAATACAATATAATAACAAATATGTTTATTATTCAACAAAATGTACGATCCCCCCCCAAAAAAATGGTCGACTGGATTCGTTCCAGGTATGAAGACACCGAAAAACGTTTGAACTTTTTCAATTTTCAAATGATTAGGGATTTCGACGACAATGAGACCCATACCTCCCTTTCTTTTAAGTGTTGTTTTCGCTATCCGAGGACAAAGATAAAAATTGGAGCCATTTTTGGTCTACCCATAGATGTCCTCCCAAAATCAAAATGTTCCATATCAAACTCATTCTTGAGTACATTTAAACCGATTAGAGAATATCAATTTTGGAGTAAATCCTCTGAATGACTTAGGCGCTAATGTTGACTAGAGACGGACGAAGAGGTTTTGCCATCAATCGATTTTTCGGTACTAATGACTAGAGACCGAATATTTTTGTAATTAATTTTTTTTTGTCTTTCTACTTTCCGTTCTCAAAATTATAATCTTGGTGAATCGTCGCCGTCTAAGCACAATATCTCATTTTTTCGTTTCATATTTTTACATATTAAGTACTATATTACATATTTTACATATTTTGCCATTTTCACAAAATATTTTTACTATTCTATCGATTTACTTCAATTTTATTACGTATTTGTTATGAAATGATTTTTTTTAATTAACATTTTTCTCAACATTATCACTGTGTGCTGTCTACTTGAGGCATATTACTTGAAGACGCGATAGATGTCAGTCCGGCGCACCTGCTTCAGTTCTCTGTAACGGGAAGTGCGCGTCAGTGAGTGAGATCATTTTCGCCGTTAGGTGTGAAAAGTATCACTGACACCGCGTTTCGTGACCTTTAACCTTAAATTCCGAGAAACATCTGCGATCGCCGACGTATAATACGACGACGTGTAATGCTGCACCCTGCAGTGATTGTTTACTGGCTGTAGATTCCGCCAGTTTGTACGATGGCTTCTAATGCGCCTAATCTGACTGCCAAACCACGGTCGTGCATAAAAAAATAGATGAAGCTTTTACTACTGATTGATGGACTGAATAATATTTAAAACGTTTGTGTTCTTTTTAAATTTTTTTAAAATTAGGAATATTTTATAAATGTAATTTCGCAATATGAAAATTGTTTTATAATTTGTGTATTTTAATATTACGTATTATATCAGATATTACATATTTTTTACATATTCTAATTGTTTACATTACATATTTATGTAAATATTTTGAGGTTTCATACTACATATTTTTCCGGTCTCTGCTAATGACCGATTCGGTACCAAAACATTCATTCATTCACAACATTTAAAGTAAGAAGTTTGCTGTATATAGGGACAAGATGGCCATTTTCACTTAAAGTTTTGAACTTTATATGTTTATATATTTTTTCGAATCTCACGCGTTGTGTTAGGTTAGGTGTTTTTCAAGTGATGGACGAAAAGATTAGAAGTTGCGACTTAGTCAATATGAAACAATACAGATCGTAGATTTTTTGAGTGAATAGTGCACAACTCAATAAGTACAGTGAATTCAGAGCTCTATTACTTATTTTACTACAAAGCAAGGATCATTTAACTGTTATTTACGCATGTTATTTGTTAATAGGTAGTCCTGTCATGTTTTCTCCTTACTTTTCATCTTCCCCTTGCATTGTCTTTAGCAGACTCAAGCTTGCACTTTATTTCTTAAATTTCCCAGGACCGTGGCAATTTTTATTAATTCCCTAGCAGCAACATTCTCAGTCGAGGAATGTAGGATAGGTCATTTCCGACGAATCAAGCGCAAGAAGTTGTCTCCAAATACCATTTCGTAAATTATTTGCAATGTCCCAGAAAAAGCGGATGGAGTACATTTCATAATCTCACTTTTAAATTAATATATCTTCACAAGAAATCGAAAACCAGAGTCATGAGATCTAAAGTAACCAGAAATTGATAATATCGATCAATGACCTCTCCAGTTGGAACGTGGCATTTGTTATGGAGCTCATTTTTACCTTCTCGCTCTTACAAAGGTATTTCGTAAGAAGAGCTAGTTATGTAATCGTCCGCCGAAAAATTACGAATTTTCGGCAGAAAAACTCTTATTGTCGGGCATTTGTAACGAAAATATGGATAAATGCTTTTGCTAAATATAGAAAAAATTCTCTAACACATGTAGCACGATCCATGTTTTGTGGGTCCTTGATATCGAAAAATCGATTGACGGTAAAACATCTCTGTCCGTTCGTGTATGGTCAACGCTAGCGCCTAAACAGTATAACCGATTTTCTTCAAAATTGATATTCCCCAAAAGATCAGAATGAACTCGAGGCTTTGGGAGTTTCAAATTAATATTTTGATTTTTGAGGGTACTTTACATGAAGCCTCGAAAACATTTTCAAATTTTTCTCAAAAATGGCACCAAATGTTTTGATCAAACTTTATCTTTGATAGCATAAAGAACGCTTTAGAGAATGGGGCAGGTCTCATGATTGTTGAAATCCCAGATTTTTTCACAATTGTAAAAGTGCAAATTTTTCGTGGCGTCTTCCTACAACTATAATATTGAAGATAAGTTTTTTCATAAATAAAATCTGCTCCTTAAAGACGGATCTTTAAATAAGTTTATTTTCAATTTTTTGAAAATATGAGTACTTTTTCGTGAAGTTGATGCGAAATATAGACAATTTTTTAAATAATTTAACTTTTTGTCTCAATAACAGTTCCAATTTTTTCTTAAAAGTTTTTTCACAGATAGAAAAAGGAATGCTTAAAAGAATGGCGTGGGTCTCATCGTCGTTGAACTCTCTGAATTTTCGAGAATGACAAATTTAGAAATAATACAAGAAAGTATGTGATATTGTAGTACTACCATTAGTTTTGGGAACCAGAACTTTTGCGACGCGACCGTCCCTACATCTTCCTCCCATGCAAACCTCCAAAGGAGTTCACAGGCCGAAAAGTCCGGAAAACGCAAAGGCACACACAATCGCAAGACGGTGAACCATTTTAGTAAATATTTCCTATTAATGCCCGTTTCACGAGGTGATAATTTCTGTAATTAAAAAAATTCAAAGTATTAATTTTATAAAATCTAGCTTATCATGTCAGAATGAATGTTTTGTGGATCTTTGATACGGAAAAAACGATTAACGGCAAAACGTCAGTACGTCTGTCTCTCTGTCTCTGGTCTAGCACCAAAACCGTTCAGCGCATTTTCTGCAGAATTGCTACTCCCCAATCGCTTTAAATGAACTCGAGACACTCTGAGTTTAAAACGGATATTTTAAGTTTAAATGAGTATTTTTACACCAGCAACCGAAAATGTATTGAATACCGGTAAAATTACCTGTAAAATACCGGTTTTTGTTCATACCTCTATCAAATACCTTTATTCTTTTACCCCGGTAAAATACCTTTATGGGACGTCTATACAGGTATGGTCATCCTTAAAGGTTATTCCAATATTTCACCGTTATTTACAATGTAAAATAATGTCCCTCACACCATCCACACAGTGAAAATAACTTCCATTTGTTAATCATTTTGCGAAATGCTTCTTAATAAAATAAAATGTCTGTCTCTATCTCCTTCTCTGTCTGTCTCTGTCTCTCTCTTTCTCTGTATGTCTCTTTGTCTGTCTCACTCTCTCTCTGTCTCTCTCTGTCTCACTCTCTGTCTGTCTCTCTCTCTGTCTCTCTCTGTGTCTTTCTCTGTCTGTCTCTCTCTAACTCTCTTTGTCTCTCTCTGTCTCTCTCTGTCGGTCTCTGTCTCTCTTATCTCGTATCTACACCTGACGGCCCCATTTCTTAACAACCTGTCACTGCTTGGACATTTATCACCTTCGGCCATACGGAGGGTAAAAATGGAGTATTATACAGCAATTGCAGTCAGGTAGTGCAGAAAAACATACGCGTATGCAAAGGATTCACATACTGTCCCATAACGTTCAATCTTTTAAATAAAGCTAGGCTGCTTTTAAGAAGGATTCAAACCAAATAGACGTATTTTGCTTTACAGAACATTGGTTATCTCTTAACGAACTCAGCATTTTCCAAATTCCTACTTTTATCTTCTAGGCTATTATTGTAGAAAAAGGGAATCAAGTAAAGATTCTGCATATTGAGGTTCATGTATTCACGTAAGAAATGATATCAATTCTGCATCCTGTGTATTCAGTTGATTTAAAAAAAATATCTTTCATACATCTTCCTATGCTCAAAATGATCTAACTTTGCATCTACAGGCACGTTCTTAGAAAATCTAGAGATAACATTAAACAAAGTGAGTAATCACTCTTTTATTGTGTGCTGTGATTTTAACATTGATTTGGTTGGTTTTAACATTGATCTGGTCAAATCCAGCGAAAAAGAGCGATTTCTCAATTGAATTAATTATTTCGGTTTAGATATTACAAAAACGTTCATATCCGAACCACACCTAATATAAAAATCGATCTAATTATAATTAACAAAACAACTCTTAGGTATGAAATTATAATGAAAGAATTAGGATTCAGTGACCACGATGCACAAATTTTTATAATTTCAAGAATTATGAACATCGATACATTATATAAAATACATATGTATAAATTATTTACGGAAAGTAAATAGTTCTGTTTCCTTCAAGTCGTTGAAATTGTTGGAAAAAGGCGATTTCTCATGGCGCCTTAGTCGTCAAAATGTCAGATTGGCAAAACGAACCACAACGAAATTTGGAATATTGATCTTGTCGTCAATGTACTGACTATTTGTAGCCTCGCCTCGCAACGTCGTCTTTAGCCAAGGAAAGGGGGAGGAGCAAAAGGATGGGGTATTGGGAGACGATGTTGCCGCGAATGCCTCAACATCATCGCTGCCCTACCCTCTCGTGCCCTGGGGCGGCGCTGCGGCACTGCGATTGTGCCAGCCCACCGGCGCGTGGGCCAATGGCGAAAGGCAAGATAGAGCAAAAATATGCGCGTAATGAGCTGCTTCCGTTCAGTGAGGGCAGGAACTCCATTTCCAACATTTTAAGGAGGAATACTCATAGATCCCACTCCATTCGAGCGCCCATTAAGGAATTCCGTTTCGAATTCCTTACAGGCTTCGAACTTCGAAGGCGTTGTCATCGATAGAGTTGAGGAGCCATCAAATGATTTCTTGAAAACTGATGCGGAAGCGTCTTTGTATCCCAGAACTAATTTGGATATTTTAAATTTCAGATCAATATCGTCTCCCTTTTCTTTTCTCCTTTAATGTGTGTCGTATTCTTTACGCCATTGTCCATACTTACAATAATCCAGTCTAATGTAGGAAAATAAGAATACCTTTTTGTGTAATTTTGATATTTAATTCATATATGCATTTTGGGTGGCTGAACACGGAAATCAGGTTTGACCACAAAAATTTTACATGGAAACATGTTTTTAAAGCAAAAAAATGTAAAAATTGCATTTTTTGGTTTTTTTAATACAACTAAAAAGCAACAATTTTTCATAAATAATACCATATTTGAAATAATTTAAGATATAATTACCTTCATTTAGAGCTTTTTTTAGTCAACGGTTAAGCAAGGAGTACCGCCAAATTTGATGCTGTGATTTAAAGATAGCAAACAAGTGGTACTATAACCACATATTTCCTAGCATTTTATGTAATAGCTACGCAAAATTGTGATACTACATGAACCAGCAAAAAATGTTTCCAGCCAGAAATTTGTTTTTCTCCAGATGGGAGTTGAATGCTGGTCCGTATGTTTCAAACGCCACTTAACCCTTACATCATCAGCCTCAGGTTAAAACCTACCGTCCAGCGTTAAAATATTTCTTACTTACATTTGGAGATTTCAGAAGACACTTTCATTTAGATTGTTTCAAAAGATAGTTTTAAAGAATAGATTACATTAAGGAAAAACACCTGTACCATCAATATCGTAGATCTCCTAAGTTAAATTTTTGTTTGCAATTTTCGAAAATACATAGAGTTCCCGGAAAACATGACCTGCCCCCGACAATTATGAAACAGCAGTTGCTCTATTGGAACTAGAAATTTAAATAAACAATTTGAAGCTTCTAGCAAAATTACACAAAAAGTAGTTGTTTTTCCAAGAAACCCGAAATCTGTTCTAAAAAAGACCCTGTTTAAAGGTACATTTTTTAGAACAAACTTCGCATAAAAAAATATCTATCTTCAGCATTGTATTTTGCAATGTTAATTTTTTGCAATTTCCGAAAACGAAGTGTTTGCTGAAATTGGACCGGGAGCGGTAGCTCAGTGCATCAACTGATGTCACTGCAGCGCCTCTGACCGGGAGGTCCTAGGTTCGAGATCTGACGGCGGCTGGATTTTCGACACTAGCTTTTCAGCTAGGTCAAATACAGTCGCTGTCTGGGGGAGAATTCTAGCGGCTGGCTGCTCTGATCGGTAGTTTTCCGTGGTTTCTCCGATCAACACCAGGCGAATGCCGGAGCAGTACCCTATCAAACAGGCCACGGACCGCGCGCGATCTGTCCTTCCCATTCCTTGTCCTATCCTCTCCCCTTACACACACACTTATACTAATATGCACTACACAACCACATATCCCGGGAGACCGGTCGGGAGCTTAGAGATTGTCCCGGCTGGGGCGGTGCACCTGTTTTTTTTTAAAAGGAAGAGAGAAACCTAAAAGGAAAGGAAGAGAGAAACCTAAAGAGGAAACCTCACTAGCCGACGGTAGGTCGGCGCCGGATCTCGCCATCCAGCGGGAGATCACCGCCATCTCCCGAGAAAAAACATGCACTACACTAACGGGACTAATGACCAGAGCAGTTGACGCGCCTGGAAATATGAATAAATCAATCAATCAATCTGAAATTGGGACTTTCACAATTGTTTAAGCTTCTAATAACTATCCGAAGAAAACAAGTTCAAAAAATTGAAGCAGTTTTTGAGAAAATAATTGCTTTAAAATTGCCCATTATTCTCGCAAAATTACACGAAACCTACTCATATTTTCGAACAATTGTACGTGACGTTATTTCGAAAACTGTGTTGAAGCAAAAGATTTCATTAAGAAAAAATCTTTATCGTCAATATTATAGTTGTAGGAAGACACCGGAAAACGTCTGAACGTTTACTATTTTTTAATAATTAGGCATTTCAACTACGATGTACGTTTCTTTGAAGCCTCTTTTACGCGTCCGAGAACAAAGTTTAATAAAAAAATTGGAGCCATTTCTCAGAAAATTTTGAAAATAGAATTGAGGCTTCATGTAAAATATCCCAATGAATTAAAATATCCGTTTTGTAGCGTCGCCTGGTCCGGCGCCGGTGCGTCGGGCCGCTTCGGGGAAACCCGCGTTAAGCCGGATGTGGGTGGAGGGTGGCGGGCGCCACGCCGCGCCGGTTGGAAAAGCCCTTAGGAATCCCGGCTGGAATTTCCTTCAAAAGGACGCTCGTGATGCGAGTCTAAGAGATGTCGGTTGTAGCTCTGGAAAGGCTGGCCAGCGAGCCGTACGACGCCCGCCGCTTGTAGGGTGGGGGCGAGCCGTCGGATATTTAAGGCCGCGCCGACACGAGCCTCGCGGGATACGCTGGGTGTCGAAAGACGTGAGGTATCTCCAGTGCAATCCTTGCACGTGATCTTCAGGTCGAAGATCGGTTGGGCGACAAGCCATGTAACTGGTGTAGTTACGGGACTCTATGTCCGACAGCTTCGCACTTCGCGTTGCTTTTTGCTGCTTCCGAAGCAGTGGTTCTGGGCGAGGCCTAGGGGACGGTCGCGGGGTTTCGCGGCTAAGAGAATTGAAAGGTTGCCAAGGGGCTAGATTTTTGTATCATATCATTGTACATTAATTGTAAAAATCTGTAAATATATTGTATTTATTCAATCAGAACAGTCGTCTGTGTTTTTCACTCTAGTACGTCACAGACTCGGAACCTTTCTTTTCTAAAACTGGTGGCAGCGGTTATCGAAAACTCACGTCGGGGCGCTCGCAGCAAATTCTGCCACTTTTCTTTTCTAAAACTGGTGGCAGCGGTTATCGAAAACTCACGTCGGGGCGCTCGCAGCAAATTCTGCCACTTTTCTTTTCTAAAACTGGTGGCAGCGGTTATCGAAAACTCACGTCGGGGCGCTCGCAGCAAATTCTGCCACTTTTCTTTTCTAAAACTGGTGGCAGCGGTTACTGTTAACTCACGTCGGGGTGCCCGCACCAATTCTGCCATTTTTCTTGTCTAAAATTGGTAGCAGCGGTTATTGTAAATTCACGCCGGAGTGCCTGCGCCAATTGTTGCAATTGTAGTTCAAAATTGGTTGCAGTGGTGCTTAGAACTCACACCGGGTGGTTGTGCCAATTGCAGTTAATAATTGGTTACAACAGATTAAAGACTCACGTCTATCATTCAGCTTTGTGGAAGCAGTCACTACGTTCGCAACGAACGGGGAACGCGGAAGTCTGCAGCAGCATCCGCGGGGACATCAGTGCGGCATCAGAGCCATCGGTGCGCGCTGATTAATCAGAACAGCACGCGTAAAGACAGTGTACGCAGTTAAACGTGCATACGCGTCGTAAATACGTGGCGCCGGCAGTGTCGCGCACGCCACGAGAAACCGAAAAGTGCGGTGTTTCGGTACGGTAGTTTCGGGGCGGTACAATCCGACTCGGAACCTTTCTTTTCTAAAACTTGGTACTGGTAATTGGAACTGGTACTGGAACGAGCTGATATTGGCACTGGAACTTGATCTGCTAATATTTGCATCACCGGAAGAACACATCACGGACCGACCTGAACGAGAGGAAGGAAGGAGGCCACAAACCGGATCCAGAAGGCGCTCACGCGACACCGAGGTCAACTGAACGTAAGTGTGTTTTTTGTTCTGGCCGGGGATCAATTCAGGCAATATGGCTTTCTTAGCGGGTTATAGGAAAGAGGTGCTTGTTAGGGTCGCGATGGAGATGGGGGAAACATTAGAAGGGAACGAGACCGTGGTTAAGCTTAAAGCGATCATTACGGAAAGCGAGCAGTACGAGGAATCATTCGTGAAACAACTCGCTGACCAAGAAAAAGAACAGGTTGCAGAAATACGAGAGCAGGAAAGATTACGCGATGAGAGAGAGCAGGAAAAGATACGCGAAGAACGCGAAGAGAGAGAGCAGGAAAGAATACGCGAAGAACGGCAATTTGAACTTGAAAAGTTAAAACTAACGAATCAGGCTCCCACGCGTGTTTCCATAGGTAGTAGCGACACGGGAAATCGAACTAATATTCGTATCAGCCAAGTCATGGACAAATTCAAAGGCGAAGGCGACGATATTACGTTGTTTTTAAGTGTTTTCGAGGCGCATGCTCGCCAGCTTGGTATTGCGCCGGTCGAATGGGTAAGCCATTTAATGGGTTTACTTCCTAATGAGGTGAACAACTGGCTCGTAGTAGGATCCGATTCACCGGATCAAGATTATGACCTAATTAAAGAACAATTATTAGATATGTACAAGTTCACGGCAGAAAAGTGCCGGCAGATGTTTTGTAGTCACGTAAAAGGTGCAAAGACCACTTGGAACGTCTATGCACGTGAATTAGCTAGTTATTGTAAAAAATGGGTCTCAGGTTTAAAGATAGAAACATTTGAGCAATTGCTAGATCTCATTGTAACAGACCAGATGAAGCGAAAGGTGCCGGCGGTTATGCGTGACCATTTCATTGATGTGTGGGGTGAGGTTTCTGCGTCCCAAGATTTGGCACGAAGGCTGGACACCTACGAAAACAACCGGGCTAGCGGATATAAGAAGGATTTCTCGCGGTTCGGCAATAAAGAGCAGGCAGGCGAACGGAAATGGCCGAAGGCGACGGAAAGCGCGCCGACCACTTCCAAAACGGCAGTGCCGAAGGTAGCTAGTAACGCGGAGTTCGAGAAGCCGCAAGAACGGACGTGTTACTTATGTAAAAAACCAGGTCACATAAAAAGATATTGTCCTCAACATAACAATAAACCTAGCGAGAAGATGTGTCACGTGGCCGACGCTAGTGCGCCAGAGTTATTGTCTCCACACACATTTCTTGCCAAAATTTGCGGCGAAACAGTCACCTGTCTCCGTGACACGGGGGCCACGATCGACGTCATCAACGCAAAGCACGTCACGCCGACACAATATACCGGCGAGTCCGTATGGGTTCAGCAGCCCCTGGACGAAGCGCCGAAAAACCTACCGGTAGCCAAGGTAGAGATTGTAGGGCCATTCGGTACTCTTGTTACAGAGGCCGCAGTCGCGAAGAATTGCGACTTGCCTTATTACATTTTTAGTAATCGTTCTGCTACGATTTTGAAAGAAATAAAGCAAGGTTTCTTAGAACCACAGCCCATCTGCGCTGTGCGGACTAGGGCGCAAGCAGTTGCTGAGCGCGTAAGGGCAGAGGGGCCCCCGGGTGCAGACAATGCAGGAAACGAAGCGCCGGGCGACGCGCCGCAGACAATAGAGGCGGTAGAGCCTGCCGAGAGTACAGGAAACGGCCGAGATCAGGACGCGTTCCAGGTAACCGCTTCGGAGGAAACCGAGGATGACAATAGAGTTGGTCAGGGCGAGGTCGACGCCCCGGGCAACTCAGAATCAAACTATCAGGAATCTGAATTAGATTTCGGTAGCATTGCCTTGGCTCGTTTGGACCCCACCGAATTTGCTACAGCTCAGAGACAAGACAAGGAGCTCGCGCCGTTGATTGAGCGTGCGGAAGGACCCGAGACGGATCGGCGCGATTATGTTATGAAAAACGGCCTATTGTTTCGTGTCCGGCATAGTAAGCGCGGAGAGCAGTTCACTATGTTAGTAATACCGCGGGTGTATCGTGGCACGATCTTAAAACTCTGTCATGAAGTTGCTCACGGCCATTTGGGGGTCACAAAAAGCAAAGATGCCATGGCCAAATATTTCTTCTGGCCGAATTGCTATAAGGATATTGAAAACTATGTGCGTAGTTGCGACAGTTGCCAACGAGTAGGAAACGGCGGCGAAAAACTTCGCGCGCCTTTGAAAATTGTTCCTATAACGGGCGAGGCATTCGAGAAAGTGAATGTCGACGCGTGTGGCCCATTTCCAGAATCGGTCACCGGAAACAAGTTTATTTTAACGGCGATGTGTTTAGCCACGAAGTATCCCGAGGCTATTCCGATACAGGACCTAACTTCGGTCACTGTAATTGAGGCATTACTAGAATTATTCAGTAGAATAGGATTTCCACGCGAATTGCAAACCGACCAGGGCACTTGCTTCACGAGTGCTTTGACAGCGGAATTCGCCGAGCGGTTTGGCATTAAACTGGTGAGAAGTTCGCCGTATCATCCTCAATCAAACGCAGTCGAAAGAATGCATCGAACTATGAACCGGCTTATGAAGGTTCTGTGTTTGGAGGCGGGGACGGATTGGGAATGCCAACTTCCCGCTATTATGTTCGCGTTGCGCACGAGTGTGCACGAATCATTAGGTTTCTCTCCTGCCGAATTGGTGTACGGGAAGAATCTCCGTACCCCCATGACACTTCTTTATGAAAGGCTTGCGGGAACTGCGGAAAGTGAAGAAAATTCTGTAGTTGAGCATGTATTCAAATTAATCAATCGTTTGAAACGTTCCCGTGACCTAGCTCACAATAGAATGGCTGAAGAACAGCAGAAACGTAAAGTGTGGTATGACCGGAAGGCGGTCTCACGTACTTTCGAGATAGGCGCGAAGGTGTTGGTTCTCGCACCTAACAGGACGCGGAAGCTCGCGGTTCAGTGGATAGGGCCGGGCGAGATTCGCGAGAAAATTTCGGAGCATAACTATGTGGTCCAGATGCCGGGGCGGAAGGAACCCCGCGTCTATCACATTAATATGCTTAAAAGATACCACCAGCGGACAGAGTACTTGAATGTGCTTAGTTCTACGACAGTGACAGACGCAGGTGACGAAGACGCGCTAGATCGCTATGCGCTTAAATTGGATTGTTGCGACTTTGACGCGGAAGAAATGCTGAGCGGGACTGAGGTCGAACCGGAGTTTCGCGACGCTCTGAAAACGGTCATTTGTAAGTACAGGTCTATATTTAGTGAGAAACCCGGATTGACAGATATCACAACTATGGATATCGAGTTAACTGATACTAGCAAAGTGGTTCGAAGCGTACCCTACCGTACATCGCCGAGGCAGGCTAAGATATTACGGGAAGAAATCGATAGAATGCTTCGCGACAATATCATTGTGGAGGCGGAGAGTGATTATACGTCTCCCATGATATTGGTTGAAGCACCGGGCAAAAAACCACGGCCCTGTATTGATTATAGGCGCCTCAACGAAATTATTAAGACCGAATACTTTCCGTTACCCAATCTCGAAGAACGGATAGAGCAGGTAGCTGCAGCTAAAATTATAAGTGTACTGGACCTTTGCAAATGTTTTTGGCAGATCGGTCTTACGGAAAGGGCACAAAGGTATTCGGCGTTCGTGACCAGTTTCGGCACGTACCGGCCGCTTAGATTACCTTTCGGAATAAAGAACGGTCCCTATCAATGTTGTCGTATTATGGGCACCTTGTTGAATAAATGCCAAGAATTCGCGGTACCATACCTTGATGACATCGCGGTTTTCAGTAACACTTGGCAAGAACACATTCGACACCTAGAGACGGTCTTTCGAATATTAAAATCCGCCAAATTGACAGTGCAACCGCGCAAGTGTTTGTTCGCGCGGGCTAACGTAAAATATCTTGGATACGTAGTCGGTAACGGGAAATTGCGGCCGGCCGAAGCCAAGATACAAGCAATCCAGAACTTTCCCAGACCAGAGTCAAAGAAACAAGTGCGTTCTTTGCTCGGTTTGGTAGGATACTATCGACGTTTGATACCAGGGTTTGCGGAGAAGGCGGCGGCGCTGACCGATGTGCTGCGTGGGCGCGAACGCCAGGGTAAGATCGTCTGGACAGAGGCATGTGAAAGATCTTACAATGAGCTGCGACAAGCTCTCAGTGAAAAAACAGCGGTATATGCACCTGATTATAACAAGGAATTTCGAGTTCAGGCAGATGCTTCTCGGAGAGGTTTAGGCGTGGTTCTCTACCAAGTAAATGACGAGGGAGTAGAACAACCAGTCGTTTTTCTAAGCCGTAAATTAAATGATGCCGAAATGAATTATGGCACCACAGAACTAGAGTGTTTAGCGCTGATTTGGGGGTTGGATAAACTTAAAATTTATCTCGACGGGCAGGCCACAATTCAGGTCGAAACCGATCACAATCCGTTGGTCTGGTTGCGTAATACGGCCGGAAAAAACCCCAGATTATTACGCTGGTCTCTTTTAATCCAGCACCTCGATTTACGCATCAGGCACAAAAAGGGCTCAGAAAATGTTAATGCAGATGCACTTAGTCGCATGTTTGATGATGTGAATTGATCCACCGGCGAGAATAGGGAACACGCACGTTCATGACATGTATAAATGTCGGTGAAATTCTATGTAAATAATTTTGTAAATTCAAGGGTAAAATTGTTTTCTTGTTTTTTTTGATATTTTTATATGTAGATACATACATGTGTCAATAAATTCAGTTAAGAACGGCACATGATGTATGTAACGAATTCCACAATTATGTAATATTTCACTGTAAAGTAAATGTTTGTATTTCAGGATCTTATGTAATTCAAGATGCGTCAAGAATTATTATGTAATATTTCAATGTAAAGTAAATGTTTGTATTTCAGGATAATATGTAATTCAAGATGCGTCAAGAATACTTATGTATATTTATGTATATAGGAGTAAGGTTTAAATGTACTGGCAACATAGCTTAGGTGAAAAGGGAGGGGGACAGCCCAGAGATTTATTTCACACATTTCGATTAAATAGGGTTTGATATTTTGGTATAATTATGTTCATGTTCATATAAAAATTAGGATGTAGAGGTCTCACGACCAGGTAACTTAGCAGAATTTTTTTCCTGGGCATATTTTGCTGCGAAAAAAAATTCTCACCCCCGGCATGGGAGGGTCTGTAGCGTCGCCTGGTCCGGCGCCGGTGCGTCGGGCCGCTTCGGGGAAACCCGCGTTAAGCCGGATGTGGGTGGAGGGGGGCGGCGCCACGCCGCGCCGGTTGGAAAAGCCCTTAGGAATCCCGGCTGGAATTTCCTTCAAAAGGACGCTCGTGATGCGAGTCTAAGAGATGTCGGTTGTAGCTCTGGAAAGGCTGGCCAGCGAGCCGTACGACGCCCGCCGCTTGTAGGGTGGGGGCGAGCCGTCGGATATTTAAGGCCGCGCCGACACGAGCCTCGCGGGATACGCTGGGTGTCGAAAGACGTGAGGTATCTCCAGTGCAATCCTTGCACGTGATCTTCAGGTCGAAGATCGGTTGGGCGACAAGCCATGTAACTGGTGTAGTTACGGGACTCTATGTCCGACAGCTTCGCACTTCGCGTTGCTTTTGCTGCTTCCGAAGCAGTGGTTCTGGGCGAGGCCTAGGGGACGGTCGCGGGGTTTCGCGGCTAAGAGAATTGAAAGGTTGCCAAGGGGCTAGATTTTTGTATCATATCATTGTACATTAATTGTAAAAAAATCTGTAAATATATTGTATTTATTCAATCAGAACAGTCGTCTGTGTTTTTCACTCTAGTACGTCACAAGTTTCAAACACGGAGGGCCTCGAGTTCATTTAAATCGATTGTGGAGTAGCAATTTTAGAGAAAATGCGCTGAAGGGTTTTGGCGCTAGCGTTGACCAGAAATAGACAGACAAATAGATGGACAGATTGCGTCAATAGCGTGTTCGGCATCAAGGACCCACAGAACATGGATTCTGACTGCATAAAGTGTTAAATGAAGTAATTTACTATGTATAGGAACCTGATTTATCCACTTTTTCGTAACCAGAGACTGGCAATAGGAGTTTTTCTGCCGAAAATTTGCCGTTTTTCGGCGCACGTTTACAATAAATTATCTTCTTATGAAGGAAGGGCGAAGAAGTAAAAATGGTGATGTTTGTTGTTTGAGCTTCGCGGTACTCTCTCACAAGTTGCGTTGCTCTCGTCGCCATTGGCGAATGCTATTGGATGAATGCATACAATTATTTGAGGGAAATAGTCTCAGTTCTATAAAATGTTCCGTGGTTTGTTCAAAGATCCGTCTTAGAAAAATGAATTTTATTGATTCCCGGTCGAGGCAAAAAATAATTTGCGCCTTTCCATTGAAATTTCATCAGTTTCTGTGACTGGGTGACGAAGAAAAATTCAGGCAGACAAAGTTAGCTAGTTACGATGAAGGGAATGGTCATGGTCGCCACATGTCTCTCTTACCGCCGCCCCCATGCGTGGAAATTAAAGTAGGCCCAGGCATGGGGAACATCATTAGCTAGCGAGCAAAGTCGGACATTCGACCCAAAATACCAAATACAGGCATACATACATATTTTATTAAGAAAAAATTCTTTATCTTCAATATTGTAGTTGTTGGAAGACACCAAAAACATTTTGAACTTTTCCTTCTTTGAAAATATCAGATATTTCAATCAACATTTTTAAGCGTAACATTTAAACATCCTCTATTGCAGTTGAGACACATCTTAAAGCATTTAATTACTGCCATTATAGTTACGTTGTTTTACTTATTTAAGAAAGCTTTTCAACTGCTATGGAAGCCACCACTGTAATTTAACATTGTTTTTAATAACTTTGGGGTAACGGTAGCCGAACACGCATATGGACACACAAACATCTATGCCTGGGAATAGTTACTTTATTTGGCAGTTTTAGGCGCATTT
>BLKR01012008.1:0-24645 GCA_011170035.1 Teleogryllus occipitalis | reverse complement strand
ATTTTACTTGCATTTGAAGTATTTTTGGGGATACTTCAGCTTAGTCGACCTAATAAAGATACTATCTTAAATTCTGTTTTCCTGCGCTTCGTTTGCGGCGGTGTCAATATATAAAAAGGCGGTAATAAATTAACTTGACAAGAGAACGAAATACGCCGTCATTTTGACGTCTACAACATATTCAAATAATGTTATCTTTATTAAAAGAAAGAGTAGGTCATTGTGATTAATTGCCTTTAAATGTATTTACGATGTAAAGTGTATGTGAAAATTTCGAAAATACGGCGAAATGCAACTCACGAGTGAGCAGCCAGAATTTTCGTAATTATTTTTGTCAATTGCATATATTCTAATTACTGTATTGATATGATTAGCCAAGCGAAGGCACATAGTTTTGACAATGCTACCGCTGGCAACAGTGCGCTGCTCGCTTCTTGGTTGAATTGGACGTTTTCAAATAATAACTGAGGTGTTAGTAACACAAAAAAATGCAATATTGCAATTTTTAATTTGTTGCACTTTTGTAATGACGCAACGCGTTTCGTAACCTTATTGGCGTTGAGCGCTTATTAGAGTTACTTTTTTTATCTTATTATTAGGAGTAATCCTCCATTACTTTTCATAGTACGTAAGTCGTCAAGAGGACCGCCATTACCCGAATAAAAGAAGAACGTGGTTGACAGTTCCCGGTAACATGGTGACGTCAGCTCCGTAACCTAGGCAACAGCGAATCAGAAGTATCGCCATTTGCCCGATGTTGTCACGTTTGAACTGCGAAATGAATCGCGTATCCGGAGTGCTGCAGTTTATCGGCTGAGCGTCGACGTGTGTTGAGCTTACAGTGTCCAAGTGTATTGTGCGAGTAAGGATGAGAAAATGTAAGTTCCTTATTTATTTTCTTTCTTTTACGTGTTACGATTTTTCCCGATTTCTGTCAGCTGTTCGTCTTATTGTTCAAAGCACGTGGTAGAGCGCGCAGTACGCGGCAACGCCGCCCCCCTCCACACCGAACTGTCAACCACATTCTTCTTTTATTCGGAGTATATAGCATCGCGTACGCGCCTCCTCGCCTTTGCGTCACTACACAGCGGCCAGAATTGGGAAGGCAAGTGCTGTTGTAGCACCACTAGTTTCATTTGTATGAAGTACTCAGGGTCAATTGATTTAAGTCTTGGAAAAAAATTTTACACTCAATTACAGTTTTCAACATAAATTTTAATCCCGGGGGCAGATTTGACTCTTACGCCCTCTACGCTCTTCCTCCTCATACGGATCAAATGATAAAAAAGTGCGAACTCACTGTATTCGAAAATTGCAAACTTAAACAATTGAAAAACTACAAAATTGAAGATAGATTTTTACCTTAAACAAAATCTGTTTAAAAATCAATCCCTTAAAATAAGCTTTTTTTTTTAACAAAACAACAACAAAAGCAGCTTCATGTAAATTATGCTTGAAATTAGTACAATTTATAAAAATAATTCTCAAAAACAGCTCAAAATTTGTTCTCCAATTTTGTTCATCAGACAGAACAAGGAACACTTAAAATAATGGTGCAGGTCTGATTTTCGTTGAAGGCTTTGAATTTTCGAAAATTGCAAATTTAGAAATAATACAAGAAAGTATGTGCTGCAATCACCACTTGTTTTGCCAACAATAACTTCTTTCATTATGCTCTGTTGGCCCAAACTTAGAGGATATATTTTGAACTTGTTTAATCATTCTTCAGATATCTGAGCCATGTTTTCTTCTTTTCTTGCCCTAATTTCAAAAATTATTTTAGAGTAGTTGCAGATGGGTAGGAAGAAAAGAAGAAGGCCAAGACAGCTGTTTGAAGAAAACTTATTAAATTATGAAAGACAGAAATTTAACTGAAAAGAACTGCAAAAAGTGTGATAGTTGTAAGAAGAATATTCAAATTGTATAGCTTGTAAGAGTTTTGGAAATAGGAAGTGTTGCATCTTTTTTTATACAACACAACTTCAAATCCCTGTTGGACATTGAACATGTGAAGTAGGAGTAATCCTCCTTTAACCTTTTTATTTTATCTAGTCTCGGCACATTGCAGTAAGTTAGTGCCTTTTATCCCTTCAGCCAGGGACTCGGCACCGGTAGTATGCAGGGTTCCTAGACACTCACCTGACTAGGAATCCCTGAAATTTCAATTTGCTTAACTTCCATGATTTTACAGAGCAAAATTAAGCAATTTGGCTAGTGGTGGAGTTGTTTAACCTGGGAGTGCCCACAATAGGTAGACTCACGTCAGTGCCCGCAATGTATCTCTCAGATATAGCTGCAATTTTTTGTGAATGCGAGTGAACTGATGGTCCATTTACTGAAATACATGTTTTATTCAGTTTGTACACGTTGCCCAATGCAATTGTTAGTGAATCTTACTCTGCAGAATTCTTGTCTGAATAGTTGTGGTGAGAAAGGTAAAAATTGACAAAGTACACGCTAAAATAATTAAATATCTTATTATCCTGTTAAATAATATTAATACAATATCCACAAATTCTTTTGCGATATTATAAACAAATATATATTTTATTTTTTCACAAAAATATTTAGAAAATTGTTGTCTTTTTTCCATTTTGCCAGGTTCACATTCTTTTCATTTCCCCTCAGAGGTCTCCTATTCATATTTCTCTTTGGTAAGAAATTGTGACAGTTGATTGTAGATAAAGCAAATTATTACATTTTCTGAATAGGCGCTTGTCACAGACATGACTGACAAAAAAATGCCATATTACATACTGCTCAGGCCAGGAGCTCATAATGCACTGGTGCCATTGCACTTGAACTAATGCATCGCAATAATTCAAGAACATAAAATTGCCATGTCTTGGATCTCACGGATCTATTGCAAGCACTCCCAGGTTAAATAATGAATATCTGTTAAATAAATAAATAGAAATTATTATTATTATTATTATTATTATTATTATTATTATTATTATTATTATTATTATTATTATTATTATTATTATTATTCACTGCCTGCTTTGTGATGTCTTTCAATCACAAAAACAATATTTTGTGAAAGTTTTCTAGTTATTAAAGCAATGTTTTTATGCTATAGGAATAGCATTTGAAATGGGCCATGTTTTGCCCACACCTGAAACCGTTCCTTTTCGTTTGACAAGAGATATTGTTGATGGAATGGGTGTATCAGGCACAGAAGGAGTATTCCAAAAGTAGGTATTAATCTGTACAATTCAAGCCAGTTGTATAATGACCTACTTTTTATATCCTTTGATTTTTTGACAGATCTTGTGAAAAGACAATGTTTGTTTTGCGTGAACACCAAACAATTCTACTAACTGTTTTGGAAGTATTACTTTATGATCCTTTGTATGCGTGGACTATTACACCATCAAAAGCTTATAAACTACAAAAGAAAGATGTGAAAATTATGGATGACAGTGGTAAGTTTCATATTGATCTGTTAAGAGAGATTTACTTATTTGTAATCTTCAGAGAGTAAATAGAGTATGCCTATTTTAAAGGAAGCCACAATAACATTAATTTCCATTTTGCATTCAACATTTGGGGGAACATGTTAAATCTGCAAGTCAGAGGGAGACCAGAAATATTAGAAGAAATAGTGAATAATGTTGCTGATTTGAGAAAGATTGATGTTGAGATTTGACAAATTTCTCCTAGAAAGTCCTTTAGATTATGACAAGAATTGGATTGTCAATTAACTTATGTTGAAGAAAATCAGAGTTTTCAGCGGTGCAATTTTACAAGAATTGTCACTTCCAGTATTTGTTACATCACAGATTGAAATTTGATGCATCAAAAATTTATTGTGAAAGTAGGGTTTTGGAAATAGTTGATAAGAGAGCCTGGAGGCATCATTTTCTATTTGAATTAAGTAGGATAAATCTATTTGCATGCATACAAGCTCTTTTCTTTTATGTGAGAAAATTTGTTGATTTTTTTTATGGTTTGCGAACTTTGTTTCAGATACAGTTGAAGTTAATCGCATGGCTGAGCGTGCACTACAACGTCTGCAGCAGAAATTGCTGGGCACTGAAATGGGAGCTGGAGTTTCTATTCCTACTCAGGTTAATCGACTCATTCAGGAAGCATCTGATCCAGGCAATTTGAGTCGACTCTTTTTTGGTTGGGAACCATACCTTTAAATTCCAATGCATTTTTTATTGAAGTTATTTGTTGAAACAGAATCATAAAATAAGGAAATTGCATCAATTAACTTTTAAAATTGGAATATATGTTATTATTTAACAGGTTAAACATCACATACAACCTCAATATGTTGCATCACGTTTCTTCTGTGATTTCTTTATCTTTGGTTAACAGCAATCTTTTCATTTCATCAATTACATCACATAATGTAACATGTTTAAATCTATATAATGGCTGTAACGATAAAAGCAGAACCTGTTCATGAAAAAACTTGTGTACCTATGTGTTTGGTCAGGTTGCGTTATTTTATTTTGTTTTATTGTCATTGATCAGCATATTTTGCTGTGTTCCCATAATCTACTTCTCAATGGTACATGTGAATTAATGTGTGCCATTTTGTGAACATTTTTAGATGAGCTGGTGAACTTTGTTGAATAATGAGCAGGTATCTTGTACTCTCATCGCAGTTGTTCTAACATGTACTTCTGGATATCCAATCTGTTATCTTGTACATATAACTACTTTGCATTTGTATTTATTTCTCAGTTCTCATTAGTTACCAAAACCTTAGGGACAATCCATTAATTTTGTAATGTAAATTTGAAGTATTTTGAATAGCCCTCACCCCCTCTAATGTGCTTGAATGCACTCTAAATAATTATGTAATGCTTGCAACACCCCTTTTTTCAAAAGAACAATTTTTGAGAGAAGGAAGAACGCAGAGGCAAGAAGTTTTTAACAATGAGCTGTGCATAAGCTGTGTTGGTGGTATGTGCAAGAATAGACTCCTTCCCCCCATCTTTTGCGTTACATAATTTATGGATGATCGCTTAAACATTTCCTGAGTTAAAGGGAAATAAATAGACTGAATAGAAAAATGTCAACACATTTTCTGTTATTTTTTAAGAAGAGGATTTTGAAGTTGAAATATGCCTTGTACATCCAGTTTTAGAGGCATTATTTTCAAGAATATTATAACTATTGATACATGTGTCATCACTTGTGAGAATTAGTTGAAACAGAAGTGTTTTTTTCTGAACTGAATCTCCCTTTAACTGTCTATATTATTTTTAATAATGACTTGTGTACTCTGTGATTTGTGCACCAGAAATCTTGTTTGTGGTCCAAGTAAAGAAAGAAAAAGTTTCAGTGTTGTTTTTGTTTATTTTTTTAGCTAAACAATTTTTTGTACAATAATGTGATTGGCTTTTAAAAAATATGTCTTTAGTAGAACTACTGTTCATCATTTAACATCAATTTAAAATGTGCTTTTATTACTTTAGTTTCATATCAGATTATATTCATTGATTAAATATAAAATGAAGTATTCCTTCTTTTTAAGTATCCATAGTTACCTTAAGAAATTTTCTTACAGCATGGATTTTCTGATATATTGTCCAATAAATTTTTACTTATCAATTGTTAACGGGTAAAGTTATTTTAAACTTTATTCATCAATTGTTTACCTACTTATTACAGCCTCTGATTTGTAAAATTTGAAAACTGAGTTTCTAGATTAGTGGAAAGACAAATACGTTAAAAAACATTTCTGGTGTTACTTATTTTATTTTTATTTTAATTGTGTATTGATTGTCTGAGTGGTGCTTATTTTCTGTTAGAATGTAAGTTTTTTATTTTATGATTCATTTAAAAAAAATTAAAGACCAAATATGTCAATTTGTCATATAATTGCAATATAAATAAATGTACTACATATTTTGTGCAAGTTTATTTTGTATGTCGTTATTTTATTTAATTCATTTTAGTCATAAATATTTTTGTTAAAAAAATAAGTGCTCAAATAGCATGTGCCAATACGTATGTGAAGGGTAGTGTATTTGAAGAGAGCGTATTCACAGTAAATCATTTTAAGTGAAGCGCTTAGACAAGCACATTTTTTTTTTGCAAAAACAAACTACAGACTCATCTAGCAACAGAACTCAAGTAAAACAAAATACAAGTAAATAGCGCTCATTAGAGTTCCTCTCCCTCAGACCGCACCCCGCTAGTGAACCTGATCTATTAAAAAGAGAAAATTAAACATTTCACGAAAAAGATATACATGGATCACACAAGGAATTAGAACATCATGTAAAAACAAACGTACACTCTAGTTTATTTCTAAACATCATAACATATCACCCGGTTTCAATGTCTACTTCCGAGAATATAAAAGAATTTTAAGGAAAATAATAGTTCAGGCAAAAATAATGAGGATATTTTGAATGCTAGAAACAAAAATAAAGCAATATGGAATATCTTAAAAAATACGACCATGTCATCAAGATATTTCATAGAGAATGTTGTTTTAAAGGATAATGAAAGAGAAACAAGTAATCCAGAAAAAGTTGCGAATCTCTTGCGTTATGTTTACTTTTCAGGAATTGCGGTTGATCTCACGAAGGGACTAAAACCACAAAATTCAACATCATATGCTTCTCAACAATTTTGGCATGATGTTTATTTCCGAAACTTCTTCCAACAAAATCCTCAGAATTGTAAGTAATCTAAAAAATAAATACAAATAAAAGTATCCAAAGTTTTTTATGACAATCATTTATTTCAACAATTACACAACGTTTCGTAACTCGTTTTGTTACATCATTAGGTGCTGAACATAGTGAAGGGAACGCTATCCCATTGAATTATCTCAATGGGATCTGCTTAATGCCTTTTAGAGTTAAAAAAATCGATGTCATCATGTTCCCTAAAATCCATCTTTCGCCACCATTTCTCTAAAACCATCGCCAACGTTCCATTGTACTAGATCATTTGGAACTTGTAATATGTTTTTGTTATTATCTCTGTTGTTGACACTAATTTCTTGTTTGCAAAAATTATCTGGCGGGTACTATGCTCGAAGAATAAAAAAACTGAGCCCGAAAATTACTGTATTCTTATACAAAACTACAATTTTTTGTGCAATTATATTGGAGTTTTTCATTGAATGGAACATTTTTTATGAAAATCAACATATATGAAATTATACCAAACAAAGAAAACACTACACTCGACTCTCCATTCTTTTGCATGATTGGTTCCGAATAACCTGAACTCTTTTTACTTTATCATATACGTACGTATATATAGAGTATATGTATTTAGCGATTTTCCTAAGGATGAGCCAAAGTGACAGCTAGTGCTGGCAACATAACTGAAAATTCTGTGGTCGTTGTGCCCTTAAGCCCATTAGACTCCCTTTCTCGCATTCGTTCGTTTGCAGTTGGCTAACTTGTAAATAGCTTCCACACTTCCTTTTGAGGTGTCCTTGTCCGACAAAAAATATAGTGCGCTGCGGGAAATAATTGATATTAGAAAGTGCAGTGTAATGTGCTCTTCTGTAAAAATTCTTTATATATTACATTGAATTTACTTTTTGTGTGATAAATATTATGTTTATTTTAAAACCGAGACTTGAATGCAAGATGCGAACCGGTGCACGTTTCCGGCTCATTTTTCTTTCTATTCACATTCGTGGCAGTTTTCTTTTACTGATTGTGAGAGCATGTTATGAGATTTTCCACATACGTAATTAAATTTAAATATTTCCCGGACTCGCGTACGTGCATATACCTCAGCGAAACTCTTCTTCTAGACTTCTGTATAGGGATGTTTTCACAGAAGCCATTAGCACTTTACGAAGGGGCGTGGCTGAACAGCTGTTGCGGCGGAGGGCTACTTCTCTGAAATACATGTAATGTTCACTTGTTTAGCGAACTGTCACTTTGGCTCATCCTTAGGAAAATCGTTCTGTACGTATACTTGGGTTTTTCTAACGTGGCGGCTGAGGGTAGTATCTCCGAGAAGGAATTCGGCACGACTTTTTGAGTCATTGTCAGTCCTGGCGCTAGAGTCGCTTGATCTGCAGCGCTGCTTGATGCGGTCGCGATTATGCGACATCTTTAATTCCATCTTGGAAATACTACCCTCAGCCGCCACGTTAGAAAAACCCAAGTATAGTGTAGAGAAAGTTGTGTAAAGGCCCATTCACAATGCAAACATAAGCATAAGCATGGCGTTAACATAAAAGTTAGGACTACGTCTACAAGTGGACTCATTCACAATGCGTTCGCATAAGCATAACACGTAAGACGTTAACTTAAAGGCCCATTCACAATGCAAACATAAGCAAACATGGCGTTAACATAAAAGTTAGGACTACGTCTACAAGTGGACTCATTCACAATGCGTTCGCATAAGCATAACACGTAAGACGTTAACTTAAGAGCTTGCAAGCTTCAAGCTTCTGTGCTATGCTTATGTCAGACATAAGGAATGAGCCAATCACAGTTCGTTAACTCAAAATCGAGTATCGAAGTCGATCGTGTCGATTCGTGTGCTGCGTCTCATAGCCAATAGAAACTCTTATTTTGCCTGTGTTTATGTTCGACATTGTGAATACGCCAACTCTTCGCTTGTGTTAATGTCTATGTGTTATGCTTATGTTTGTGATTGCATTGTGAATGGGCCTTAAGAGCTTGCAAGCTTCAAGCTTCTGTGCTATGCTTATGTCAGACATAAGGAATGAGCCAATCACAGTTCGTTAACTCAAAATCGAGTATCGAAGTCGATTCGTGTGCTGCGTCTCATAGCCAATAGAAACTCTTATTTTGCCTGTGTTTATGTTCGACATTGTGAATACGCCAACTCTTCGCTTGTGTTAATGTCTATGTCTATGTGTTATGCTTATGTTTGTGATTGCATTGTGAATGGGCCTTAATGCTGTGCGAAGAAATGGATTTTCGGCACAAAAAGAAATCATTGCCGGGCCCTGACAACCAAAAAGTGGATAAATCCAGTTGCTAAATTAAGAAAAAAATTCTGTAACACGTAGTCTAGCCAGAATCGCCGTTTTGTGGGTCCTTGATGCTGAAAAAAAATTGAAAGCAAAAAGGCCGTCCGCCCGTGTCAGGTGTATATGAACAACACTAGCGCCTGAACTCTGCGTACGACTTTTTCCAAACTGAATAAACCCCTGTCGATATGGCCTGAGCAAAGCTCTGCGATTTTGAGAAACATTCATTAATTTTGGTGGGTACTTTACACGAAGCCCCTGGAACATTTTCAAAAACGGCTCCAAATTGTTTCTTCAAATTTCTTGTAAGAATAGAGTAAAATACACTTATAAAGGTGACGTAGATTCTATTTTCACGGTTAACTCTGAATTTTCGAAAATTGTAAAAGTTTGAATTATTTTCGGTTTCTTTCTGCAACTACAAAATTAAAGAGAGATTTTTTCTTCAAATGAAATGTGTTGCTCATAATCAGTTCTTTTAATAAAGTCATGTGCATATCTTTTAAAATTATAGTAGTTTTCGCGCAAAAGTGCGTGCAATATTTGCAATTTTAAAAAAAATATGAAAGCAATATTTTCTCAAAATGGCTCCAAATTTTTGTTCTTTACATTTTTGGTAGCGATAGTGCTAAATGCCCTCTATAAGATGACATGAACGTCATATTGCTCTATTTTGTTTTGTCAAAAATTACAAAATTGTGGTTTTTTACTCGTCTCTCACGTCGTTAATATTTACATTACCGACAATTTGTGTAACTGCTCTTTTTCCCTATAATATATATTATTATAATAAGAAAATCTTAGCATATATTTTTCTTATCATATTTATATAGGGTTTAACCGCTGTCATAGTAAATTTATACATCCTGGTATTTATTACAGGTAAGTAGTTGTAAGTAGTATTTATTAGAGGTAAGCAGTGACGGTTGTAACTAATATCACCTTTGCTGTGAATGAATAACATAAAAACAACAAACGAAAACTAACAACACACTTGATTGACACAACAATTTGTCATTAATTAAATAAAGAATCTATTACAATTCCCTCCCCTTTGTTTGCACGTTCGGCCGTTCTCCTCCTTATAATTAATTCTAAAAGAATGATAATAAAATTTAATTCTGCTTGTGACAAAATTTGATCTTCTTACATTAATAATTCGAAAATTTCAACCAGTGTCCCCGTTTTACTTTTCTTTATGAAGCTTCTTGACCGATGCATTGTTCATTCCAATTCCATTTTACCATGTTTTGTAACTCCCTCGATGTCCATGACACCACACACGTAATTTTCCTTCATTACTTATTTTAACTTCGTGATATAAAATACTTCCCACCTAGTCACGTTGTTTACGTTCTGCTATCTTTAAAATTAAATACACCGACATCACGAGCAACCCTCTCTCTCGATCTGCATACTATCAGCATCCAGTTCTCTCTGCGATCTGTACTTCATCAACGCCGGATCAGTTCTCCGTTCTCTTGTTCATATTATGCACCTTTCAACTATCTCCCTCTCCGGTTTTCCTCTTCTGGTATGATGTGTAGTACCATAGAGAAAAACTTACCTCTTTAGTCTATGACAGTACATTTCATTTCTCGCATGAGCTCCTATCCTGATTGGTTATTCGTTCATCCATGTTAACTCATGTATTCCTTGACTTTGCTATCCTAATTCTTTCGTAGATTACTTATTCTCCCACGGATTTTCTCACGTGTCCTTTCCTACTTAAACAAAACATTTATGTGTTCTGCTTCTCCCCTTTCAATCACTCGTGTTAATATTTTCCGTGTTTCCTAAACGATCGCATTTTTGCATCAATTTCCTTCGGTCATTGTTGCGCCTATCGTGGTTACTACGATATATTAAGTTTATGTTATTTTCCCTTGAAAAACCAGCACAACTCCCCCGCCTCAGATGACGCTCTATCGTCGATTCCGATCGTCGATATAGTGGCACTCATAACTAACTTAAGTGAGATACACTCTTTGATTATTTTCTTCTTTTATCGTAGTCCGACGGCGTTTGGTTACATTGCAGCGAACCCGACTAGCTGTTTGTCTATCACCGGTTACGCAGCGAGTTCGTTGCCCCTTCGCGGTAACAATGCTCCGTGTACCGTCTCGTTTGCTCGATTCGATCACTCTATGCACACGAAACGAACCGACACTTTGAAAAAGAGTTCATGGGTCATGTATTTTCACATGAGGGAAAGCGAATACAAGAAAAGAAGCGTGGGATGATCCAGCGATTACTAAGACAGCAAAACGTACGAGAAGTTCATCGATTACTGTTACGCACGTTATTAACGTTCGTTATTACGCACGATTTTGCAAAGGTTATGCAGAAATCATCCACCCCTTGCTTGGACTATTAAAGAAGGGGAAGAAATGGGAGTAGAGTAGAGAATGTCAGCAGGCCCTTGAGTTATTGAAGAGGTTATTTTTGGAAAACTACGTAATGAATTACCCCGACTTTGAAAGGAGAATGTACCTCCAAGTTGACAGCAGTGGATACGCCATAGGAGCAGTATTGTTTCAAATCGACGACGCTGGTCAACAACGTATTATCGCCTTGGAGAGTCGCTCCCTAAAAACAAGTGAGCAGCGTTTTTGTTTTACAGAACGAGAAGCCCTGTCCCTTTTGTGGGCCACGAAGTTAAAATCTATGTTGGGAGGACGACCTTTGACGATCATTGCTGACCACAAAGCGTTAATTTTTTAAAATGAGGAGACATACTAACACCTACGTTGGTCGTAATGGTTTCAACAGTTCACGTTTAACATCAAATACTGAGGAAGAGGAATCTGTTACCAGACTACTTATCGCGCTTGAAAATCAAGGAAAAAGAAGAATGTCGTCGGGAGGTTTGTAATGTGTTACAAATTCCTGCCATCAACCGCGGTGGACGAAAGAAGAAATAATTAAATTTCAACAATATGACGAGGAAGGGAGGAAGGTAAAACGACAACTAGAAGAATGGAACCAATTACGGCAAGGTGAAGAACCGCAAGCTGTAATATTAAAAAAATAATGGAAATTGTACGAGGCAATGTTATTAAAACGAGTAGGCCGAACAGACAGCAAGTTTAATGTGTGGGTGCCAGAAAGAATCAGGAAGGAATTGATTATGTCAACCCATGAGCATTTTGGGCATTTTGGGGGACGAAAAATAGAAATGATTCTCCAAGAACGTTGTTACTGGAAGGGGATGGGCAAACAAATCCGTAGGTGCGTAAGGTGTTGCGACCTTTGCCAAAAGACTAAGCAGCCGAATAAAGGTTACGCCGGATCTATGGAACCCATCATCCCAGAAAAGCCGCGTGAATTGCATGCAGCAGATGTATATGGGCCATTGCCACAGACAATTCGGAAACCAATATTTATTGGCCATGGCGGATGTTTTCTCGAAAGTCGTCAAGATATTTCCGTTAAGAAAGGCGAACACATCCACGTGTTTAGTTCATCTGCGGAAATTTTGTAGGCCATTTGGATCCCCTAAAATGATAATCACCGATTTAGGGTCACAGTTTACCAGTGAAAGTTGGATCAAGGAATTAAAAGATGCTATTATCGTGGCATATACGACAGTCCGATCGCCGTAGTGAAATCCTAGCGAGCGCGTTATGAAAGAGATTTCGAGGTTGTTCCGAGTTTACGTCAAAGATCGGCCCACCGCATGGTTTGAAGCGGTGCCGATTCTGAATTACGTCCTAAATAATGTACCGCACGGAAATACAAAGGGGACGCCTTGGGAGGTGCATTTCCAACGGAAAAATGATAATCCCTTTCAAGGGGTACAAATTCCGCCGGAGATAAGTGGTATCCGAGATGGCATTAACTACCAGATCATGTTTGAGAATCTGAGAAGCGCCGCAGAAAGAAGAAAACGAGCTCAGAAAAACGTAAGGAGTAAAGAATACAGAGTTAGCGATAAGGTGCTCGTGAAAGTTCCTCATTCTTCTTCAACGAAACAGAATTCACAAATTCTTCCCGTTGTATAAACGCCCATTCATAGTGGAAAAGGAGGTAGGACAGAACATGCTAGTATTAAGAGCCGAATTAGTTGAGGGGGTTGGTTTATTTAACGTTAGGAATTTGAAACCATATCAGATGACCAAATAAAATGAAAAGAATAGGTTGAATGATAGGAAATGTTAAGTAGAATTAGATTAGGATTAAGTAATATTTTCTAATTGTATTTAGAAGAGGCAAGGCTGTTTAGATTACGTTAATTATAAGTTAATATGTTGTAAAGGTTGTCTTTTATATACGATTTATAGACAAAACAGCTTCAATTTTTTATAGACAACGTATCACATTTTGTCCATTAATAAAACATTGAAGTCCATTAATAAAACAAAATGTGATACGTTGTCTATAAAAAATTGAAGCTGTTTTTGTCTATAAATGTTAATTATAAGTGATGGACGCCTTTAACAACACGCCGAACGAAAAGAAAAGAAAAGCAAGCAAGAAAGAAAGAAAGAAAAATAGAAAGAAAGAAGGAAAGAAAGAAAGTGAGTTATGCGATGACAGAGGCTTGTGATCAGTCACCAATGTGAACTGTCGACCAAACAAGTAACGATGGAATTTCTTCACTCCAAAGATCGCGCCAGTGCTTCCCGCTCAATTTGAGAATAATTCTCAGCTTTTGACAGTGTCTTTGAGGAGAATGCTATTGGGCAATGCAAGCCATCGGGCATAATATGATGTAAAGCTGCTTTGATGTCATAATTGGACGCATGGCAATCTATGACTAGAGGGAGATATGACTGGTAGTGAAATAATGTAGATTTAGAAGTAATCGCAGGACGCAACGATTTGAAAGAGTTGTCGCAATCACACGACCAGATCTATTTCATGCGTAATAAAGCATACAATGAAGCTGCAGTTGTCGCCAAATTCAAGATGAATTTTCCGTAACAATTAATCCACCTGAGAAAAATTTGCAACTCCTGAACATTTGAAGGTTTAGAAGCTTTCATGACTGCATCAACCCTCTCTTGTAATGGACTGATTCCTGGTGCATTAATCATGTGTCCCACTGGGACGCGAATATTACGGTTACTGGCGAGAAAGTTCGTGCTATTGTAGCTAATTTTAATATCAGAGCTGTGTAGAGTAATTAGGACGTAAATACTATGACAAGTCACTGGTCGTGTAAAGTAAGCAGGGAACAAAGAACGTGGAAGGTTTCTTTTATTTTTGTTTTTGATTTATATCTTAAAAACTGCATTGATATAAAAAGTTACTAAATAAAGAAATGAAGGCACACAAAATTTCCTATTAGATTGATTCTATTAATATTTTGGTAATCCCAATAAGTTTTTAGTTGTTTACTCAATATATAAAATATAAATATTCAAAAAACACTTAATTTTTGCGTGTTTTCTAAAAACTACCTTAGAGCACATCTTTCCTTAGTTACAGTTTATTCTCAGAGTAGAAGTTTTAGAGAACTGTAGTGAGAGTGGCTATCTATTCTGATACCTAAGCTTTACAAGACAAAGCTTTACAACCAAATGTTTACAAGATAAAGCCAATTCAGTCATCGACAAACTAATACAATGGATCCACCGCAGCAAACTAATCTTAAACAGAGACAAAACAATCACAATACCCTCCCACAACTCCCACTCAACACAACAATACTCACCAAATTTAACATTAGAAGTAAACAGCATCACACAAGCACAGAAAACAAAATTTCTCGGAATCACTATACAATCCAACCTCAATGGAACTCACATCTGGAAGATATTAATTCAAAATTGAGCAAACTTAATAATAATAATAATAATAATAATAATAATAATAATAAGAAGAAGAAGAAGAAGAAGAAGAAGAAGAAGAAGAAGAAGAAGAAGAAGAAGAAGAAGAAGAAGAAGAAGAAGAAGAAGAAGAAGAAGAAAAAACATCATTGAGAGAGCTCGAACAGTGTACTTCACAAATGTGGCCTCTATTCTCAAATACGGAATAATAACATTGGGGCACAAGAGGCTAAGCAAACATTCAAAATACAAAAGAGAATCATTTGAACAATAACAAATAAAAAAAGAACAGTCCTGCAGACCAATGTGCATGAGCACATTATACCAAAAGGGTACATTTTCTTCAGGTTTACAATTCTTCAACAAACTACCAATAGTTCTGAGAAACACGACAGGCTTACACAACTTCAAGGATAAACACAAACACTTCCTTGGGGAAAAAAATTTTTCTAACGTTCAGGACTCAAAGACTAATATGTGCAATGTGATTTCAGGTGCTGCAGGAGGACTAGGTGTAGAAATAAAAAAAACCTGCCTCCTCACCATTTCAAGATTTAAACAAGGAATATATTAATACTGTTAAATCATATGTAGTTGTTACCATAATTGTTATAATGTACTGTTATTATTACTATTAATATTGTCATTGCTATTATTATTATTATTATTATTATTATTATTATTATTATTATTATTATTTTATAAGCAGTAGCAGTAAAATCACTATACCAAGTAAATATTATTTAAAAAAATGAAACTGTACAAATCTTCCAATGTTATATTATTTTAAATTAAATTATATTATGTTAAATGTTTAACTATTTTGCTACTAAAAATAATTATCTACTATATAATATCTTAATATATCCGTAACAAGTATTGTAGTATAATCCCTAGGCCAATGATCCCATCTTAATCAGTGTTTTTGTCCAGTTTCCCTGGTTCTTTGAGCAAATGCTGAGACGGACCCTTGTTTTGCTTCTGGACAATAAATGTAATTTCACTCGCTGCACTCAAGAAGATGCATATAACTGTACTCTCTCCATATACATCATATTTGACTCGTCATACACGATTGTAATTGTATATGTGACACAACAAATATTATTATTATTATTATTATTATTATTATTATTATTATTATTGTTGTTGTTGTTGTTGTTGTTGTTGTTATAGGTACATGGAAAAGAGCCAACAAGGAGCGAGGAGTGGCTCTCGGGGGGTGGGGACACAGGAGAGCACAAGAGTGTCTCATTGCGACCAAGATAGTCTCGTTACGAACGAGATAACTATAGCAGAACAACTAAGTAATCTTTGTTAGAATGCGCATGTGTGAGGAGGGGTGACTTCCACCATCAACAGCTATTAGCGTAGGTCTAATTTCAAGTGAAGTTCACTGGTGTAATATTGTGCTTATTTATCTATTAGACAACCGTTTGCAGGTAATATGATCTCAAAATCAAGCCCCTTTCTTACTATCCCGATCTCAATCCCATCGAGATATTAAAAATCATATTACTAAACAAAAGCATCGGTACCCCTCTGTGAGATAAAGAAAACGTATGCTGAACATTATTTTCTGAATATTGCCCATATGTCCATATCAATGGAAGAAGTATTGTGAACACGTGAAGAAAATCGAAACAGAATATATGAAAACAGACATGATCATGAACGAAGAAGTGGACAAAATTATTATTTCTTCACGGGGCAGTTCCTCTGAGGGCGACAGTGATGAAAGGGACGGCGAAAGCTGCAGTGACATTGATAGCTCCTCCTTGCTGGGGGAAGGCGACGAATCGCGTGCGCATACTAGGCCGAGAAATCTGCCACTGTAGCAGCGGTGGGTATAGAACTACATTTTTTCCTTTAATCTACACAGAATCAAAAGAAAAATACTGGTTTGGCCCGAAAGGCAGAGAAGTGTGTTACGTACTATTGTTGTCCAGAGTTATTGATGGGGTAATGTTATCATTAAAAAGGATACAAGGTTGTGTGAGAAATCTCACCATATCACTCCTTGGTGAAGACACATCCATCCTTTATGTGAAACTTGAAACAATCATCTTTGGCTATGTCTACTTTCATGTAGCTGGGAGGCCCCTGTGCTAATGGAGCAGATCATTTTAAGTCTATTAAAATAATCGCACAAATATTTCTGTTCTTTCCATTTAACTTTTTTTTTAAATCAAAACAAATGAAATTTGTTCGCAGACAAAACACAACTACCTACATTTTTCGGTCCCGAAGAATAGGTTGTCAGTGGTAAAAACCTTGATTCGACCTTCATTGGGACAATATTCTTTTTAGGCAATGATTAATGATGATACTCCTTTTCTTGATTTAGGGGTTTGTAGGTTCACGTGCTCAGAATGTATAGATAATATTCACTTATCCGAAAATAAGACTAGGTTTTTCTCTAAATATCTCATTCGATAAATACGAGGTTGTCTTGTATATTCTCAAATTAAGCCTAGTTGGGAGTTATGTTTTTATATTGTTTTTCCTTATCAAGAAACTACAAAAGCTAACGTAACAATAAGCTGCAAGTACATAAATATCACACGTATATCCTAATTAAATTCGCATAGATTCTTGGCATTCATCGTGGATTTGCTGAACTATACAGACTATATTTTTGAATGAGCCGATAAAGAGAGAGTTTCATACGAACGGCATTGTAGTAAGTGAAATCCAACGTGAAAATAAATACAATTCGTTGCCGTCGTTTGTTACATGATATGCTGATTGATGAGGCCGCACGGACAGGCAGTTCGACGCCCTGCGAGTCATCAATGTTTTGCAGGGGATGGAAATGATATTAGTGGTGCTAAAACAGCACATACTACTTTCTCGCCCGTACTTTCACGCAAAATTACACGAAAAGTACTCAAATTTTCGAAAAATTGTACAGGACCTTATTACATAATCTATCTTTAAGAAATAGATATCATTACGGGAAAAAATCTCTATTTTCACGATTAAAGTTGTAGGAAGACGCCGAAAAAAATTGAATTTTTGCAATTTTCGAAAAATCAGAGTTTTTAAAATGACACCTGCACCATTCTCTTAAATGTCCTTCACACTATCCAACAACAAAATTTAATCAAAACGATGTTGCCATTTTTAAAAATTTTGAAAATGTCCCAAGGGCTTCGAGTAAAGTACCCCCAAAATTAAAATATCGGTTTCAAATTCAATAGGCCGTGCCATAAGCCAGATCGATTGGGGAAAATCAGTTCTGGAGTGCCCCGCTGGTGGGAGAGTCCTGGTTAAGGGGAAACCCCACTAGCCGACGGTAGGTCGGTGCCGGATCTCGCCATCTAGTGGGGGAATATCTCCCGAAATAAAAACATGCACTACACTAACGGGACTAATGACCGAAGTAGTTGACGCGCTCGGAAACACGAAAAATCAATCAATCAATCTATTGATATATTTGTGATATTGAAAATATTTGTAATAAAATTTGTTAATTTAATTGCTTTATTTGAAACATTTTCAGCTTTCTGAAGATTTTTTTACTGTAATATAATTGAATTTTTTATGGCTTATGAACATGTGGTAAACCTGTTATTTATAAATATCTTATCATGATGTTATATTTGAGTGGTTTAAGGTTATTCAAATACATTTGAAAATAAATAAAAGGATGGATGTTTCATAATCTTTATTTCCTTTATAACTTTATCAGTGACAGGTAAAGTCAATAAAAAATTTGAGAAATAGTTCTTAGTGCTAAGTACTATTTATAATACATAACATGTCACTTCTAAAAAGTAACATGATTTAAAGATTTCAAAATAGTTTTATTACTTTTTATTACTTATTTGTTACAGTTGGAATTGTGTATTTTAGCTTCATCAGGTTGGAAAAAAAAATTCCAAGAAATTGCTTTCGGATGTGTTCTTTGTAAAAGGTGAATTTTAAGTATAATCCTTCGAGCTACTTTATTTATTAGGAATCTAGCAATCTGTACTTCTAAGGAAATATGAAAGACAATGTTGTAGGTATCATTTAAATGGTATATTTTAAACTACTTTTTTTTCAATATGATGATGTAACCAGCTATTTAATATTTATTAGTATTGGCGTTTACTCATAATATACAAAATGTATTATATTGATTTCTATCCACATGTGTAGTCTTATGTTTTTGCATTATTAAACAAATCTTGAAATTACTATAAAGTTACTGGCCAAATGAAAATTACTCAGAATGAGATATATTTATCATTTTTCTGAGGTGCCTACATTACTGTGGAATGTTTACCATTTTAAGGTTGGATAATTACTTAATATTTGTATAATATTTACTAAACATTTTACCTTCATCTTTATGTTTCTTTAGGTTAAAAAAGCTTAAGAATAAGAAAAACAGAATATTTACTTCTGCTTGTTTTCTTCTTTGTTAATACAAATTTTCTTTCACAAAGTACAGTGATAGCTTATATAATAAGTATGTATCTTTATTCAGTGTTTATTTACCAATCTTTTTGGTGTAACTAGAAAAATGGTTTTGAAAGAGTTAAAATTCAATTAATTAGGGTCAAGTAAGTGTCTTGAAATTTTAGAAATAATAGAATCTCATAAAGATTTGTAGATTTTCCTAATTTTGCATTAGCAATAATGACAAATGAATTAAAAGTTTTAGAGATTTGAATAATAAGACATATTCAAATTTCAGTTTTAATTGTGATATATTTTATTAAACTTCTTTAAGAAAATTTTCTCTCATATATGAGGAATGGTTAATTTTGTGCTAGAGAATTTTCATGTAACTTAACAACATCCCTAACTTCCAACTGGCTTAACTTCCTTTTCATGCTTTGAGTAATTATTTGAATTTTATATTACAATTTATATCTGCTTAATTTACCACCACATGTTTAAGGAAGCAGGAATAAGGGCATTTTGTAACAGAATATCAAAAGCTTGTGAGCATACACCAAGCCCATCCTATATGTTTGTAAGCTTTCTTTTCAAAATCAATTATTCTCATATCAAAAAAGCATTGGCCCCTTCAAGTGGAAAAGTGAACACTGGGACTCATTATAATTATTATTATTCTCAAAAGAAGAGAACTTAATGAGTCTTGTATTCATTTTATTTTTTCCTTCTGTTTAACATTTTTTATTTTTGCAGAATTTGTAATTTCTGACATCTCCTGATATGTAGGTTTAAATTGGGTATTTTAATCACATATGGAGTAAAGCACAGAAAATTCTTCATGTAAATATTTTATTCACATATCTGAAATCATTATAAAAGAATATTATTGATTAAAGGCTTTCATTGCTTCCATGATTGTTTATGAATAAGGACAGTTAGTTCACATTTTATTGATTTAATTATCTTTGAGATTTATGAATCTTAAAAGAAACCCTTCTTTACTAATTATAGATATCATCTTAATTTGTAACAATTTATTGTACAATTTTAAAAGAATGTATATTACATTTTGTTAAGAGATTAAATATTTTTATATTTTCAGTTTGTGTATTTTAAAATTGTTATTGTTATGAAGTCCTTATTCATACTGTGATTTTGGAATCAAACACTTTACATGAAAGATATTTGAGTTTGTAACAGAGGAGGTTTTTCGTTTTGTACATAACATTTTGTTGTGTTAACCACATGAGAAAAGTTAATGCTTATGTTTCTTAACATGAAAAAATATTCATGTATCAGGAGAGAAATATCTACTGTATTTTGGAACATTTTTACCAAGATGTTATATTTGGCACTTACAACATCACTTGTGGCACAGAAGGGAAACTGAAGAAATGTGCATGAGAAATTGTTCTACAATTTAGTCATGTAAGTATTTCTTCTAAACCCCCTTCACAAAAATGATATACTTCAAGGAATTTGTTGCTTATGTCTGTTGACACACAATTGAAGCCACAAGTTTGCAGTGATTTATGTATCTGGAACAGTTATATTTTGATTGTGTGGTGTGAAAAAAATGTATAGTAAAAGTAGCATTGTTTTAATGTTATCAATAACATTTAATTATTCAGATCATACATTGCTTTATTGAATATGCATTTGTTATGCATCTGTAACCAGGAATTTCTATGAAATGTCATCCTGGTATAAATTAACAAGACTACATTTGTAATTCAGTGTGATCTGCATCTCCCTCACAAAAAATCAAGGTCAGCATCTAAAATTTCAAATTTAAATATTTGAGAACATTGAAAGGTTCTGTTTGAAACAATAAACAATAATGTGAAATACTTTTAGGCATCTTCTTTTAAACAGAAAAAATTGTATTCTGTTAAAAAGACAAGTTATTTTATTACGTATTATTCTGATTTGGGGTATTTGAATGCTACCAGCTACCCTTCTTTGAAAAACTGAAATTGTTGAATTCTATTAATTGATAATGAATATTTTGTAAGAAGAAGAGGTTTGAGTGTATTACAAAGTGTTGAAATTCAACATTCTGAAAAATATTTTTTTGTATTTACCTGTCATTTCAATGAAAACCTAAAAAATGACATAATCCACATGTTTTGGTCACTTTGGTTATATGTGATAATGATATATTTCTGCTTTGAATGTAAGAGAAAGAAGCACAGATATTAATATGAGAAAAATTTGAGAAATAAAAATGGTTGAGCAATACTTCATTATTTCACATTCTTCTTTGAATAGTAAATATGTTGCCAAGGAAATATTACTCTACATTAGAATATATTGTAATTTTGTGATGCATGAATTTGGGAAAATTTTTAGGTTTTTTTTTGCCCACAAGTTATGAAAATTACTGATATAATTTTGATAATTCATTTTAGAGCTGTAAGTACCAATGCCTCTTTTTTATCTACCTATTTTTTACCTCAACATTCCTAGAACTTAAGAACTAAATTTAGGGTTTGCAGTTATTTGACACATTTTAGGAAATTTTGAGAATAGTCTGTAGTTGATATTAGTAAATGTCTGGAGAAGGCAGTACCAGAACATTTTTTTATAAATAATTACAATAATATTGCAATGTTTTATGAAAATAGAAAAGAATACTGATGAGAAATGAGAATATAATTTCATTTGCAATACTGGATCTTGCAAAATGCTTCACATATTTAAAATTAAGCAGTACAAAAATGTTCAGAAACAACTATCATTATTTTGAATTCTTGCATGAAGTAGCAATTTCATGCTTTTTCCATGGTCAGTGGAACAAATTCACCTGCTCTATTGCATTAGAAACACTGCTATTATTTACTATTGTAAATGTACTTGAAATATATTGACAAACATGAAAACTTCCAAACACTTTTCTAAGTATTGTTCTTTACAAGGATGTACAGTAGTGTAAACAGCATATTTTTTAGAGGAAATGAAAAGTACTTCTTACATTTTATATTTAAATCATTTTAACAAATGTGACTGTCTTGTTGCTTCAAATCATTGGACTTGAAGACTTAAAGTTAATGACAGAATTAGTATACTTCTGTCTTTCTGTATGCTACTAACTATCCAGTGATGATACTCTAATACACTCCAAATACTTTTTATTAAGTTCTTGTTATTTTGTGTAGAAGTATTAATTTGAATGAAAACTGTATGCTTGGTTGTGTGATCTACAGATCTGTAGATACGGTGTTGACTATGAATGGGGTACTTGTGAAAAAGTATCCCATTTTATCATATTTACTTTCTCTTATCTACTGCATTTTTGGTTAATAAAATTTTGAATTAACCAGAATTTTATTTCTATTTCATGAATAAAAATATCATTTAGAGAAAAAGATAAAATATCTGTTTTAGGAAACAAGTTGCTTAATTGGAATTAAAAATTTAACAATCAAATCTATTATATTGAATTTGTTGTTGTTGCATAATTTACTGAACCAGGATTTTACTGCTAATATCATGTTGACTTCATTTGTTTTACAACTTTTCTGAATGTTATGAAAGTGCATTGACACTCTCAGCTACAGATTTATTGATACAAATCTCCTATTTGCCTAATATGTGGAAAATGTCTAATTAAAGAAATTTAGTTGAATTATATTTACTTTGATTTCTCTAAAAGAAAGAGTAATTATTGAGGCAAACTACTTCATAATTAGGCCTTGTGAAGGGATTAGTAATTTCACATATATATTTACTAGACTTGAGCGTCAGTGGATTGGAATTTCTTGTACAGAAATACAAAGAGAAATTTGTGCGCTGATTGCTGTATGAAAAATGCTTGAATTGATCTCAAATTCATGTGTAAGGTATAGTGTTCCAGAAAGGTGTTTCTTGTACAGTGTGAAATGAAGACCAGCAAAAAGAATTTCATCATTTTACTTCATAGAGAGGAAAGATCTTGATGCTGAGGTGACTTGTTTTTATGTAAAGGAAAAAATTCTGCTGGGCTTGATTTATGTGAATATAAATTCACAGAGGTATGAGATCATTATGAATTAGAGATTAATTAAGTTCCTTCAAATGTCGCCAGCATAACAATTTCATAACTAATATTTTTTTGGTATTTCCATACCAATAAATAGACATATACTAATATAATAAATGTTCTTCACAATGGTATTAACTGTTTACAAAGTGCAAAACCACACATCTAAGCTGGGAAGTGAAGATGTGTGCTCGGGCTCGTGGCATTCACAAAACTAGGCGCATCATGCACCATATCTCTGTTTGAAAACAATCACACTGGTTACTCGTATTGCGGTTATGTATCGTAGGATACTTGCTTATACTGCGATTATCACGTACGATTCGGAAGCTCACTCCAGACACTATGCGGAGTCAACAATCGTTTTTCAGGATTCTAGAGTTCGCAGCTCGTACAGAACGAAGCGCGTGGGATCGTTAATAACGAAGTTACATAGCGTAGAAACGTTTGTCTGCGGCTCGCTAGAGAGACTTTATTTTTTTGCCATTGCTCGCGCACAAACGCAATCCCCGCCGCCGCTGGGGCGCCTGCGCAGTCGCTGCCGCCGCCGACAGTGCGCGTGCGCCGACCCCGGCGCCGCCGACGCGCATGCGCAGACGCTGCCGCCCGCGACGCGCATGCGCGGTGGCCGGTCGAAGGGGCGCCAGCGGGTAGCGGCGGCGACGGCGGCGACGGCGCCGCCTGAGGCGTGGGCGGACCCGCGGGGGCGACGGGGTGGGCGGGGCGCGGGCGAGGGCGCGGGTGCGGCGTGGCGAGCGTTCAGCTCACGCTTCAGTCGCCGACGAACCCGCCCCCGCCGCCCCCGTTGCGCAGCCCCGCCTTCTGATCCGGAGGCACCTGTTTGCGAAAGCAGTCGTCCAGGAAGTTGGCCATGGAGCGATACAGGTGGCGCTTGACGCCGCTCAGGCTGTGGCTTTCGTCGGGGTACACCTGCGCAGAGGAAATTTGTTGGCGTGATCGCATGCAACTTATTCCTGCCAAGATTATGAGTAGAATCTATGAGTTAAGCCTATGAGTAGAATCTACTAATACAAAATTATGAGTAGCATCTATGAGTTGTCATGGCGACTTTTATTTTCGATTTCGATAAATGTTGCTGATTAGTAGCTTGATTATCCGTTCACGTAAGATGTTAAGGGATTTTCCTCTCTACGCCTAGTGGAGATGCGCCGAAGCGGCGCACTAAAAATCAACTTATATCACTAAAAAAATTACTACAATATGCATTACATGCAAAAACTATGTACCAAATTTTACCACCCACGGAGTCCACGGGCATAGGCTACATAAAGTTACAAGACGCTAATCTTACACCATTAATGGCGTCGAACTCGGGAGGTTGTCAACCGTGAGAGTCTTGTCCGGTGGGAGCTTCTCCGCCGTCCCCGTGGCCTTATAACAGCTCTTTTGCCACATTGCCTCTGCCCCATTCCAAAGGTATCCGTTTTTTAAAAAAATGTAAGTAAATAAATAGATGAAAAGATATTTCACACTGAAAACTAAATCCT
>BLKR01012007.1:0-24684 GCA_011170035.1 Teleogryllus occipitalis | reverse complement strand
AAGTGGGGGTGCTAGTCACTTCAAAGTTCAAAATTTGATATGCGATTTGGGTGTGTGACTTGAACACAACTTGATAAAGGTAGAGCCAACTTTGGCCAAACTTTCGTGTAGGACATTTCATTTTTCGAGAAAGTGGTGGTGCCATCTTCACGCACCTGTCGATCTGAACTCACTTCAAGTTTTGCAATTTTGAAAAATATTCATTAATCTTTGGGGTTACATTACATGAAACCCCAGGGACATTTTCAAAATTTTCTCAAAAATGGCTCCAAATTTTTCTTTAATATTTTATAAGAATGGAGTTAAATGCACATATTAAGGTGGCACAGATCCAATTTTCACTATTAACTCCGAATTTTCGAAAATTGCAACAGATTGAAATGTTTTCGGTGTCTTCCTACAACTACAAAACTAAAGATAAATATTTTTCCTTAAAATGACATTTGTTCTCCAGAATTCGTTCCTTCATCAACGTCACGCACATTTCATTGAAAATTTTAGTAGTTTTCGCACCATATTGCGTGAAATATGGGCAATATTAACTACACCAAAAACAAGAATTTAAAAAACAGCTAAATTTTTTTCTGTAAACGTGTGTGAAGGATAGTGCTAAATATACTGTATAATTGGACATTAACGCCATTTTGTTCTATTTGTTTGTTTCTTCAAAAATTACATAATTGTATTTTTTTTACATCTCTCTCACGTCATTAATATTTACATTCATACACATTTGTAAATTTGTGTAAACAAATGCTTTCAACGATATCCTCTAAAATTTCTGGAAAACTCAGTTTTTCTGAGAAAATTAGCTGAAAATTCCTCATTTTCTGAATCTCTCAAAGACCATTTTCTCAACAACGGTTCCCAATTTTTTCATCAAAATCTTTGTACTGATAGTCCTAAATGTATTGTCAGATATGTCAAAAAGCCCATTTTGGTGTATTTAAAAAATACATATTTATGATATAACGCCCCGTCCATGTACGGGCTGCCGTGGGCGACTGTCACACCGGAGGTTGTGTAGCAAGATCGCGCCGAGAGGGGAGGCTAGCCAGGGGTAGTAGACGGTGAGACGGATATTGAGGCGGAAGGCATTTTGAGTACGGACGAGTGGATTGTTCAAGTGTTGTGCTACGGCTGCAAGTTGGAATATAAATTACCATTGATTCTCATTTTAGAAACATGTTTCATCTGTGTGCTGGCAAGTCTGTGTACCAGCAAATATGAATTTGAGTCGTCATTGAGTCGTCCGTAGCAGTTGAGCGAGGTCTGACACTTGCGAGGCCGTCTGGCGCACGGGAGCGATTGTGGTATGGAGCCTCCGAAAGGACGGTGATTCAACAAAATATTCTAGATGTGAGCCGACCCGACAACTACGAATTGGTACTGATATTCTTTACGCATATGTGAAGTGTCAAAAGCAAGCATTGGTGTGCAATTTTCTACAGTGGCTAACGGTCTTCGTAGAAACTGATTAGAATGATACATTGTAATCGTAAATTTTTGCGACAAACAGGGCATACATTTATCGGTTTTTTTCTGGGGAGTTTTTTTTATTGCATCTGTGGTACAAGGAAAATATTGGACATTGATTTTCCCTCAATAATATTGAACTGTACATTGAAATGAATAAGAACGCATGTTTTCAATTTTGAAGTATCTGAAACGGAGGGTCGTAGGTGGGTATGTGCTCCCAAACTTCTAGCATCGTGTCAGAAGAAAGTATAATTTGTTAAACGAGATAAAGTTTGTATAATTTTTGTGAAGTAGTGAGTTACGCTAAATAGTAATGTTCATATACCTGTTACATTACGAAACTTACATGTCTTGCTAAGCGTTCGCAAATAAAAAGATAGTTAAGGAGCTCGCCAACTAACTTGAATACAAAATTTGCATCCACGAATGATAATTATTCAACCCAGCAAATTTCTAATAGAAAATGGGATTTATATTTAAGAAATGATTTATTTTCGTGTTAATGAATGAACAACACATTGATCTGCCGGCCTGGTGGCCGAGATCGCTAAGACAGCAGTGTCGTAGTTATTTCGGACCTAAGGGTCGCAGGTTCGGGTCCCGCCTCGGGCATGGTTGTATTTGTGTTCCTCCTTTCACCCCTTATCCTAACCGTTTAGTTTCATAGTTACCATAACGTTAACTCCAATAGTGGTCGCTAATGACCTACATGTTGATGCGACCTTAAATAATAAAATGAAAAACTGTTTCCCGTGATTCATGATGGTGGAGGAATACTCAAAGTATTTTGGAATTAATGTGTCTAGCTTGGAGGAGGCTCTCTCTGTTATTTGGAAATGAGATTGCAAAGTCATTCAAAGGAATATTTCCTCTATATTCATTGAAAAACAAAACCGAAAAGAAGATTAAATTGCTTAATATAGTTTCTATGTTGTTTTTGTTGTGTTTTTGGGGCACAGGACGTCCAAGCATTGTACAGTTTAGAAACATTATTTCTGTGTTGTTCTTCTTGTGTTGTGCTTTTTGAGGGGACATACAGGTGTCTATGTATACTACAGTTCTTCATTGAATGTTATTGTTTGTTTCTAAAAACAGTGCACTTGCTTTTCTTTTCGGATAGGAAGTGTGTGGAATAACTCAGGCAAGAACCTCGCCCTTTAGTCTTCGATATCCCGTTTGAGGAAATCTCTTGTGTGGGAGTGATAAATTGCAGGTTGGAATTCTTTATATTCCAAAGATTTTATGTTTACAGTTGTGGTAAAGAATCTCCTGTTGCGCAACTACTTTGTATGCGGTAGGGGAGAAGGAAGCTAGTTGACCGCTAGAGGCTGGGGTATACAATGTAATCAACACACTCCCCTGCAAAACACACACCAAAATGTAAACAATAACAATAATAATAACACAAAATCAAGAATGCAAACTATAGTCAACAACATTACAAATTATTTAATGGGCATAATTAATAGTATCATTCCAACCATATTAAACAGTATTCAAAATTCAATCGCATCTTACTTTAATGTCAATAATGCCAGAACAATGTAATAAAGAATTAATCATACTAAACTGGAACGCTAATGACATCTCAAACAAAAATGAACTAAAATATTTCTTAAAAGATAAAGGAATACAAATCGCATGCATCACCGAAACGCACCCCAGTGCAGACAAGACATTTAACCCATCAGGTTACCATGTAAAAAGAAAAGACAGAGTAGATCAAAAAAGGGGGAGGAGCCGAGAGGTGGTCGAGATCGCTAAGGCAGTAGTGTCGTAGTGATCTGGGACCGAGGGGTCGCGGGTTCGAGTCCCGCCTCGGACATGGTTGTATTTGTGTTCGTCCTTTCACCCCTTATCATCACCATTTCGTTTCACCTTCATAACGTTAATGCCAATAGTGGTCGCTAATGACCTAGATGTTAATGCGACCTTAAATAACAAAAAAAGGGGAAGGAGTACTCATACTCGTCGATAAATCAATTCCGTATATGCAATCTGACTCACCTCTCACTCCAGAGTTAGAAACAACTGCTATTAAAATCCCTATTAACAATAGAATCACAACCATAATATCAGCATACAAACCACCCCATATTAAAATGAAAAACACCAACATAATTTCCCTTCTTCAACAGAACATGCCGATGATTCTACTAGGTGATATAAACGCAAAACACATTAACTGGGTTTGCAGGGTTTCCAACAACTCAAAATATCAACAGACTTAAACTTAAACATACTTACGCCATACGAATCAACACACGACCGCAGCAAGGACCCAGATATATATTAGATGCATCAATTACAAGTGCAGCATATCATTCAACCCCAATATTCGAGATGGATTCAGGCCATCTTCCAGTATTAATAACCACTAAAATAATACATTCCCCACCTTCTCCAACTCAGAAACTAAACATCCAAACATAAATTGGGAATCATTTAGGAAAAGAAAGAGAGCCAAGACACCATAATTCAAAACATTAAACTCTCCCTTAGAAATAGAAAAGTCGGTCATGCAGATAAACGAAATAATAATAAACACAATAAAGCACTTGCAAGGCAACAAACCAACATATTATACAGGCAAAACCAAAACTACCCAAAGAAATGATAGAAATAATCAACACACGCAATAAAACTAGAAGGCTATGGATCAACAATAGAATTCCACAACTGAAAAAAGAGCTAAATCTCCTTAATCATATAACAAAAAAAGCAATAAATCTACACACCCAACAATCCTTCAACACCAAAATAGAATCAATAAATACCTCAAATAAATCACGTTGGCACTTCTCAAAATGTCTTCTAAATAAAAAACCATGCCACCTCTCAACACGACACAAGGTATACAATATGCTCCACAAGACAAGGCAGAAGCGCTAGCAAACCACTTCGCTCAAACATTCAAACCTAATAATAATGTGTTGGTTGACAAACGAAATGGTGGGTAAACGTGAGGAAATGATGGGCAAACGATATACAAAGTTTCGTCATAATACCTGAATTTCCCGGCCAGCGTGGAGTTGATCCGAAAATTTGTATCGCATATAACATTTCAGTGAGGGTGGTCGAACGAAAGTTTTTGTGGGCAAAGCGGGGCAAATGTTGGGAAAACGTTATACCTTGTTTCGTCAAAATACCTGGATTTTTCCGGCCTGCCTAGTTTGTCCTGAATTTTTTTACGCCTGAGTTGTTGTTTTTTTTGCGTTGGTGGACAAACGAAAACTTTTGCGGGGCAAACGATTTTCCAACTTTAAAATCCCAAAATTGGGTTAAAATCCCAAAATTCTTCCGGCCAGCGTGGAGTTGTCTCCAACTCATACAATTTTTGTTGGTGGAGAGGGCAAACGAAAATTTTTGGTGGACAAACCTAGACATACGATGCGCAAACGTTATATTACGTTTCATCAAAATACGTGTATTTTTTCGACCAATCTCGTCTCTCCAGAAAATTTGTTTCGGATGTAACGTTTTGCATGGGTGGACAAACGAAAAGTTTTGGTGGGCAATTTTGGGCAAACGATGTACCAAGCTGGGTTAAAACCACAGATTTTTCCAAATTCACGGAGGGTCTCGTCCCTGCTCCCACCTCCTCCGCCCCTTCCCACTCTCATCTCCATCCGCCTAATACCATTCTTCTTCCGCTTACACCCTCACCCTCTACTGCGTCCCATCCCCGCCCTCGCCTCGCCCCATCACTCACTCCACTCTCGCCCACTTTTCCAAAATTCTCGCGGTTCATTTCTGTTCTCCAACATATCTTCAAATGATATCCATGAAGTACTAGTTTTTCATAAAAGCATATTTTCATTTGAAATCTGTTTTTCCTGTAACATTACAAAAGAGGGCAGCGGGATAGGGAAGGCAAAAATGCCCTCTGGTATAAAATTTTTCGTTGGAAATCCTAATTAAAATGGCAAAAACAGGTTTTCCAAGAGTTTATATAGGACTAATTACAAATTGTAGTCCTATATATTCTCTACACTTTCCCAAAGTATAAAAATGTGAACTTGTAATTTGCATCGACATCCCAATATCTATAAAACAGTAATATAATAGTTCTTTATTTTCTTAAAATTAGGAATTGTTTTAAAACATTTCTAACAAAATTAAGAAATTGCCACTGGGGGAGCCACATTAATTTTAGTACAAGATTTTAATTTGCGATTTTCGACGTTGTGTGACTTAGGTAAAATTTTAAATTGCTATCATAACTTGGGCTTACCGTAGGCAAAACGATAACATGTTCAAAATTTCGAAATTGCTTTGTGGGAGAGCTCCAGTAAGTTTAAATCCAACATTTTGATTTGCTAGTTGTCCTAGTTGTTCCACCCTACTGAAGCTTTGTTTGACATGTGCAAAACGTTTTACAAAAATGTGCAAAACTCTGCTAATCGATGGTGTGTTCAAAATTTCGAAATTCGCAAGTGGGGGTGCTAGTCACTTCAAAGTTCAAAATTTGATATGCGATTTGGGTGTGTGACTTGAACACAACTTGATAAAGGTAGAGCCAACTTTGGCCAAACTTTCGTGTAGGACATTTCATTTTTCGAGAAAGTGGTGGTGCCATCTTCACGCACCTGTCGATCTGAACTCACTTCAAGTTTTGCAATTTTGAAAAATATTCATTAATCTTTGGGGTTACATTACATGAAACCCCAGGGACATTTTCAAAATTTTCTCAAAAATGGCTCCAAATTTTTCTTTAATATTTTATAAGAATGGAGTTAAATGCACATATTAAGGTGGCACAGATCCAATTTTCACTATTAACTCCGAATTTTCGAAAATTGCAACAGATTGAAATGTTTTCGGTGTCTTCCTACAACTACAAAACTAAAGATAAATATTTTTCCTTAAAATGACATTTGTTCTCCAGAATTCGTTCCTTCATTAACGTCACGCACATTTCATTGAAAATTTTAGTAGTTTTCGCACCATATTGCGTGAAATATGGGCAATATTAACTACACCAAAAACAAGAATTTAAAAAACAGCTAAATTTTTTTCTGTAAACGTTTGTGAAGGATAGTGCTAAATATACTGTATAATTTGACATTAACGCCATTTTGTTCTATTTGTTTGTTTCTTCAAAAATTACATAATTGTATTTTTTTACATCTCTTTCACGTCATTAATATTTACATTCATACACATTTGTAAATTTGTGTAAACAAATGCTTTCAACGATATCTTATAAAATTTCTGGAAAACTCAGTTTTTCTGAGAAAATTAGCTGAAAATTCCTCATTTTCTGAATCTCTCAAAGACCATTTTCTCAACAACGGTTCCCAATTTTTTCATCAAAGTCTTTGTACTGATAGTCCTAAATGCATTGTCAGATATGTCAAAAATCCCATTTTGGTGTATTTAAAAAATACATATTTATGATATAACGCCCCGTCCATGTACGGGCTGCCGTGGGCGACTGTCGCACCGGAGGTTGTGTAGCAAGATCGCGCCGAGAGGGGAGGCTAGCCAGGGGTAGTAGACGGTGAGACGGATATTGAGGCGGAAGGCATTTTGAGTACGGACGAGTGAATTGTTCAAGTGTTGTGCTACGGCTGCAAGTTGGAATATAAATTACCATTGATTCTCATTTTAGAAACATGTTTCATCTGTGTGCTGGCAAGTCTGTGTACCAGCAAATATGAATTTGAGTCGTCATTGAGTCGTCCGTAGCAGTTGAGCGAGGTCTGACACTTGCGAGGCCGTCTGGCGCACGGGAGCGATTGTGGTATGGAGCCTCCGAAAGAACGGTGATTCAACAAAATATTCTAGATGGGAGCCGACCAGACAACTACGAATTGGTACTGATATTCTTTACGCATATGTGAAGTGTCGGAAGCAAGCATTGGTGTGCAATTTTCTACAGTGGCTAACGGTCTTCGTAGAAACTGATTAGAATGATACATTGTAATCGTAAATTTTTGCGACAAACAGGGCATACATTTATCGGTTTTTTCTGGGGAGTTTTTTTTTATTGCATCTGTGGTACAAGGAAAATATTGGACATTGATTTTCCCTCAATAATATTGAACTGTACATTGAAATGAATAAGAACGCATGTTTTCAATTTTGAAGTATCTGAAACGGAGGGTCGTAGGTGGGTATGTGCTCCCAAACTTCTAGCATCGTGTCAGAAGAAAGTATAATTTGTTAAACGAGATAAAGTTTGTATAATTTTTGTGAAGTAGTGAGTTACGCTAAATAGTAATGTTCATATACCTGTTACATTACGAAACTTACATGTCTTGCTAAGCGTTCGCAAATAAAAAGATAGTTAAGGAGCTCGCCAACTAACTTGAATACAAAATTTGCATCCACGAATGATAATTATTCAACCCAGCAAATTTCTAATAGAAAATGGGATTTATATTTAAGAAATGATTTATTTTCGTGTTAATGAATGAACAACACATTGATCTGCCGGCCTGGTGGCCGAGATCGCTAAGACAGCAGTGTCGTAGTTATTTCGGACCTAAGGGTCGCAGGTTCGGGTCCCGCCTCGGGCATGGTTGTATTTGTGTTCCTCCTTTCACCCCTTATCCTAACCGTTTAGTTTCATAGTTACCATAACGTTAACTCCAATAGTGGTCGCTAATGACCTACATGTTGATGCGACCTTAAATAATAAAATGAAAAACTGTTTCCCGTGATTCATGATGGTGGAGGAATACTCAAAGTATTTTGGAATTAATGTGTCTAGCTTGGAGGAGGCTCTCTCTGTTATTTGGAAATGAGATTGCAAAGTCATTCAAAGGAATATTTCCTCTATATTCATTGAAAAACAAAACCGAAAAGAAGATTAAATTGCTTAATATAGTTTCTATGTTGTTTTTGTTGTGTTTTTGGGGCACAGGACGTCCAAGCATTGTACAGTTTAGAAACATTATTTCTGTGTTGTTCTTCTTGTGTTGTGCTTTTTGGGGGGACATACAGGTGTCTATGTATACTACAGTTCTTCATTGAATGTTATTGTTTGTTTCTAAAAACAGTGCACTTGCTTTTCTTTTCGGATAGGAAGTGTGTGGAATAACTCAGGCAAGAACCTCGCCCTTTAGTCTTCGATATCCCGTTTGAGGAAATCTCTTGTGTGGGAGTGATAAATTGCAGCTTGGAATTCTTTATATTCCAAAGATTTTATGTTTACAGTTGTGGTAAAGAATCTCCTGTTGCGCAACTACTTTGTATGCGGTAGGGGAGAAGGAAGCTAGTTGACCGCTAGAGGCTGGGGTATACAATGTAATCAACACACTCCCCTGCAAAACACACACCAAAATGTAAACAATAACAATAATAATAACACAAACTCAAGAATGCAAACTATAGTCAACAACATTACAAATTATTTAATGGGCATAATTAATAGTATCATTCCAACCATATTAAACAGTATTCAAAATTCAATCGCATCTTACTTTAATGTCAATAATGCCAGAACAATGTAATAAAGAATTAATCATACTAAACTGGAACGCTAATGACATCTCAAACAAAAATGAACTAAAATATTTCTTAAAAGATAAAGGAATACAAATCGCATGCATCACCGAAACGCACCCCAGTGCAGACAAGACATTTAACCCATCAGGTTACCATGTAAAAAGAAAAGACAGAGTAGATCAAAAAAGGGGGAGGAGCCGAGAGGTGGTCGAGATCGCTAAGGCAGTAGTGTCGTAGTGATCTGGGACCGAGGGGTCGCTGGTTCGAGTCCCGCCTCGGACATGGTTGTATTTGTGTTCGTCCTTTCACCCCTTATCATCACCATTTCGTTTCACCTTCATAACGTTAATGCCAATAGTGGTCGCTAATGACCTAGATGTTAATGCGACCTTAAATAACAAAAAAAGGGGAAGGAGTACTCATACTCGTCGATAAATCAATTCCGTATATGCAATCTGACTCACCTCTCACTCCAGAGTTAGAAACAACTGCTATTAAAATCCCTATTAACAATAGAATCACAACCATAATATCAGCATACAAACCACCCCATATTAAAATGAAAAACACCAACATAATTTCCCTTCTTCAACAGAACATGCCGATGATTCTACTAGGTGATATAAACGCAAAACACATTAACTAGGTTTGCAGGGTTTCCAACAACTGAAAATATCAACAGACTTAAACTTAAACATACTTACGCCATACGAATCAACACACGACCGCAGCAAGGACCCAGATATATATTAGATGCATCAATTACAAGTGCAGCATATCATTCAACCCCAATATTCGAGATGGATTCAGGCCATCTTCCAGTATTAATAACCACTAAAATAATACATTCCCCACCTTCTCCACCTCAGAAACTAAACATCCAAACATAAATTGGGAATCATTTAGGAAAAGAAAGATAGCCAAGACACCATAATTCAAAACATTAAACTCTCCCTAAGAAATAGAAAAGTCGGTCATGCAGATAAACGAAATAATAATAAACACAATAAAGCACTTGCAAGGCAACAAACCAACATATTATACAGGCAAAACCAAAACTACCAAAAGAAATGATAGAAATAATCAACACACGCAATAAAACTAGAAGGCTATGGATCAACAATAGAATTCCACAACTGAAAATAGAGCTAAATCTCCTTAATCATATAACAAAAAAAGCAATAAATCTACACACCCAACAATCCTTCAACACCAAAATAGAATCAATAAATACCTCAAATAAATCACGTTGACACTTCTCAAAATGTCTTCTAAATAAAAAACCATGCCACCTCTCAACACGACACAAGGTATACAATATGCTCCACAAGACAAGGCAGAAGCGCTAGCAAACCCCTTCGCTCAAACATTCAAACCTAATAATAATGTGTTGGTTGACAAACGAAATGGTGGGTAAACGTGAGGAAATGATGGGCAAACGATATACAAAGTTTCGTCATAATACCTGAATTTCACAGCCAGCGTGGAGTTGATCCGAAAATTTGTATCGCATATAACATTTCAGTGAGGGTGGTCGAACGAAAGTTTTTGTGGGCAAAGCGGGGCAAATGTTGGGAAAACGTTATACCTTGTTTCGTCAAAATACCTGGATTTTTCCGGTCTGCCTAGTTTGTCCTGAATTTTTTTACGCCTGAGTTGTTGTTTTTTTTTGCGTTGGTGGACAAACGAAAACTTTTGCGGGGCAAACGATTTTCCAACTTTAAAATCCCATAATTGGGTTAAAATCGCAAAATTCTTCCGGCCAGCGTGGAGTTGTCTCCAACTCATACAATTTTTGTTGGTGGAGAGGGCAAACGAAAATTTTTGGTGGACAAACCTAGAAATACGATGCGCAAACGTTATATTACGTTTCATCAAAATACGTGTATTTTTTCGACCAATCTCGTCTCTCCAGAAAATTTGTTTCGGATGTAACGTTTTGCATGGGTGGACAAACGAAAAGTTTTGGTGGGCAATTTTGGGCAAACGATGTACCAAGCTGGGTTAAAACCACAGATTTTTCCAAATTCACGGAGGGTCTCGTCCCTGCTCCCACCTCCTCCGCCCCTTCCCACTCTCATCTCCATCCGCCTAATACCATTCTTCTTCCGCTTACACCCTCACCCTCTACTGCGTCCCATCCCCGCCCTCGCCTCGCCCCATCACTCACTCCACTCTCGCCCACTTTTCCAAAATTCTCGCGGTTCATTTCTGTTCTCCAACATATCTTCAAATGATATCCATGAAGTACTAGTTTTTCATAAAAGCATATTTTCATTTGAAATCTGTTTTTCCTGTAACATTACAAAAGAGGGCAGCGGGATAGGGAAGGCAAAAATGCCCTCTGGTATAAAATTTTTCGTTGGAAATCCTAATTAAAATGGCAAAAACAGGTTTTCCAAGAGTTTATATAGGACTAATTACAAATTGTAGTCCTATATATTCTCTACACTTTCCCAAAGTATAAAAATGTGAACTTGTAATTTGCATCGACATCCCAATATCTATAAAACAGTAATATAATAGTTCTTTATTTTCTTAAAATTAGGAATTGTTTTAAAACATTTCTAACAAAATTAAGAAATTGCCACTGGGGGAGCCACATTAATTTTAGTACAAGATTTTAATTTGCGATTTTCGACGTTGTGTGACTTAGGTAAAATTTTAAATTGCTATCATAACTTGGGCTTACCGTAGGCAAAACGATAACATGTTCAAAATTTCGAAATTGCTTTGTGGGAGAGCTCCAGTAAGTTTAAATCCAACATTTTGATTTGCTAGTTGTCCTAGTTGTTCCACCCTACTGAAGCTTTGTTTGACATGTGCAAAACGTTTTACAAAAATGTGCAAAACTCTGCTAATCGATGGTGTGTTCAAAATTTCGAAATTCGCAAGTGGGGGTGCTAGTCACTTCAAAGTTCAAAATTTGATATGCGATTTGGGTGTGTGACTTGAACACAACTTGATAAAGGTAGAGCCAACTTTGGCCAAACTTTCGTGTAGGACATTTCATTTTTCGAGAAAGTGGTGGTGCCATCTTCACGCACCTGTCGATCTGAACTCACTTCAAGTTTTGCAATTTTGAAAAATATTCATTAATCTTTGGGGTTACATTACATGAAACCCCAGGGACATTTTCAAAATTTTCTCAAAAATGGCTCCAAATTTTTCTTTAATATTTTATAAGAATGGAGTTAAATGCACATATTAAGGTGGCACAGATCCAATTTTCACTATTAACTCCGAATTTTCGAAAATTGCAACAGATTGAAATGTTTTCGGTGTCTTCCTACAACTACAAAACTAAAGATAAATATTTTTCCTTAAAATGACATTTGTTCTCCAGAATTCGTTCCTTCATTAACGTCACGCACATTTCATTGAAAATTTTAGTAGTTTTCGCACCATATTGCGTGAAATATGGGCAATATTAACTACACCAAAAACAAGAATTTAAAAAACAGCTAAATTTTTTTCTGTAAACGTTTGTGAAGGATAGTGCTAAATATACTGTATAATTTGACATTAACGCCATTTTGTTCTATTTGTTTGTTTCTTCAAAAATTACATAATTGTATTTTTTTACATCTCTCTCACGTCATTAATATTTACATTCATACACATTTGTAAATTTGTGTAAACAAATGCTTTCAACGATATCTTATAAAATTTCTGGAAAACTCAGTTTTTCTGAGAAAATTAGCTGAAAATTCCTCATTTTCTGAATCTCTCAAAGACCATTTTCTCAACAACGGTTCCCAATTTTTTCATCAAAATCTTTGTACTGATAGTCCTAAATGCATTGTCAAATATGTCAAAAATCCCATTTTGGTGTATTTAAAAAATACATATTTATGATATAACGCCCCGTCCATGTACGGGCTGCCGTGGGCGACTGTCGCACCGGAGGTTGTGTAGCAAGATCGCACCGAGAGGGGAGGCTAGCCAGGGGTAGTAGACGGTGAGACGGATATTGAGGCGGAAGGCATTTTGAGTACGGACGAGTGAATTGTTCAAGTGTTGTGCTACGGCTGCAAGTTGGAATATAAATTACCATTGATTCTCATTTTAGAAACATGTTTCATCTGTGTGCTGGCAAGTCTGTGTACCAGCAAATATGAATTTGAGTCGTCATTGAGTCGTCCGTAGCAGTTGAGCGAGGTCTGACACTTGCGAGGCCGTCTGGCGCACGGGAGCGATTGTGGTATGGAGCCTCCGAAAGGACGGTGATTCAACAAAATATTCTAGATGTGAGCCGACCCGACAACTACGAATTGGTACTGATATTCTTTACGCATATGTGAAGTGTCAAAAGCAAGCATTGGTGTGCAATTTTCTACAGTGGCTAACGGTCTTCGTAGAAACTGATTAGAATGATACATTGTAATCGTAAATTTTTGCGACAAACAGGGCATACATTTATCGGTTTTTTTCTGGGGAGTTTTTTTTATTGCATCTGTGGTACAAGGAAAATATTGGACATTGATTTTCCCTCAATAATATTGAACTGTACATTGAAATGAATAAGAACGCATGTTTTCAATTTTGAAGTATCTGAAACGGAGGGTCGTAGGTGGGTATGTGCTCCCAAACTTCTAGCATCGTGTCAGAAGAAAGTATAATTTGTTAAACGAGATAAAGTTTGTATAATTTTTGTGAAGTAGTGAGTTACGCTAAATAGTAATGTTCATATACCTGTTACATTACGAAACTTACATGTCTTGCTAAGCGTTCGCAAATAAAAAGATAGTTAAGGAGCTCGCCAACTAACTTGAATACAAAATTTGCATCCACGAATGATAATTATTCAACCCAGCAAATTTCTAATAGAAAATGGGATTTATATTTAAGAAATGATTTATTTTCGTGTTAATGAATGAACAACACATTGATCTGCCGGCCTGGTGGCCGAGATCGCTAAGGCAGCAGTGTCGTAGTTATTTCGGACCTAAGGGTCGCAGGTTCGAGTCCCGCCTCGGGAATGGTTGTATTTGTGTTCCTCCTTTCACCCCTTATCCTAACCGTTTAGTTTCATAGTTACCATAACGTTAACTCCAATAGTGGTCGCTAATGACCTACATGTTGATGCGACCTTAAATAATAAAATGAAAAACTGTTTCCCGTGATTCATGATGGTGGAGGAATACTCAAAGTATTTTGGAATTAATGTGTCTAGCTTGGAGGAGGCTCTCTCTGTTATTTGGAAATGAGATTGCAAAGTCATTCAAAGGAATATTTCCTCTATATTCATTGAAAAACAAAACCGAAAAGAAGATTAAATTGCTTAATATAGTTTCTATGTTGTTTTTGTTGTGTTTTTGGGGCACAGGACGTCCAAGCATTGTACAGTTTAGAAACATTATTTCTGTGTTGTTCTTCTTGTGTTGTGCTTTTTGAGGGGACATACAGGTGTCTATGTATACTACAGTTCTTCATTGAATGTTATTGTTTGTTTCTAAAAACAGTGCACTTGCTTTTCTTTTCGGATAGGAAGTGTGTGGAATAACTCAGGCAAGAACCTCGCCCTTTAGTCTTCGATATTCCGTTTGAGGAAATCTCTTGTGTGGGAGTGATAAATTTCAGCTTGGAATTCTTTATATTCCAAAGATTTTATGTTTACAGTTGTGGTAAAGAATCTCCTGTTGCGCAACTACTTTGTATGCGGTAGGGGAGAAGGAAGCTAGTTGACCGCTAGAGGCTGGGGTATACAATGTAATCAACACACTCCCCTGCAAAACACACACCAAAATGTAAACAATAACAATAATAATAACACAAACTCAAGAATGCAAACTATAGTCAACAACATTACAAATTATTTAAGGGGCATAATTAATAGTATCATTCCAACCATATTAAACAGTATTCAAAATTCAATCGCATCTTACTTTAATGTCAATAATGCCAGAACAATGTAATAAAGAATTAATCATACTAAACTGGAACGCTAATGACATCTCAAACAAAAATGAACTAAAATATTTCTTAAAAGATAAAGGAATACAAATCGCATGCATCACCGAAACGCACCCCAGTGCAGACAAGACATTTAACCCATCAGGTTACCATGTAAAAAGAAAAGACAGAGTAGATCAAAAAAGGGGGAGGAGCCGAGAGGTGGTCGAGATCGCTAAGGCAGTAGTGTCGTAGTGATCTGGGACCGAGGGGTCGCTGGTTCGAGTCCCGCCTCGGACATGGTTGTATTTGTGTTCGTCCTTTCACCCCTTATCATCACCATTTCGTTTCACCTTCATAACGTTAATGCCAATAGTGGTCGCTAATGACCTAGATGTTAATGCGACCTTAAAATAACAAAAAAAGGGGAAGGAGTACTCATACTCGTCGATAAATCAATTCCGTATATGCAATCTGACTCACCTCTCACTCCAGAGTTAGAAACAACTGCTATTAAAATCCCTATTAACAATAGAATCACAACCATAATATCAGCATACAAACCACCCCATATTAAAATGAAAAACACCAACATAATTTCCCTTCTTCAACAGAACATGCCGATGATTCTACTAGGTGATATAAACGCAAAACACATTAACTGGGTTTGCAGGGTTTCCAACAACTCAAAATATCAACAGACTTAAACTTAAACATACTTACGCCATACGAATCAACACACGACCGCAGCAAGGACCCAGATATATATTAGATGCATCAATTACAAGTGCAGCATATCATTCAACCCCAATATTCGAGATGGATTCAGGCCATCTTCCAGTATTAATAACCACTAAAATAATACATTCCCCACCTTCTCCAACTCAGAAACTAAACATCCAAACATAAATTGGGAATCATTTAGGAAAAGAAAGGAGCCAAGACACCATAATTCAAAACATTAAACTCTCCCTTAGAAATAGAAAAGTCGGTCATGCAGATAAACGAAATAATAATAAACACAATAAAGCACTTGCAAGGCAACAAACCAACATATTATACAGGCAAAACCAAAACTACCCAAAGAAATGATAGAAATAATCAACACACGCAAAAAAACTAGAAGGCTATGGATCAACAATAGAATTCCACAACTGAAAAAAGAGCTAAATCTCCTTAATCATATAACAAAAAAAGCAATAAATCTACACACCCAACAATCCTTCAACACCAAAATAGAATCAATAAATACCTCAAATAAATCACGTTGGCACTTCTCAAAATGTCTTCTAAATAAAAAACCATGCCACCTCTTAACACGACACAAGGTATACAATATGCTCCACAAGACAAGGCAGAAGCGCTAGCAAACCACTTCGCTCAAACATTCAAACCTAATAATAATGTGTTGGTTGACAAACGAAATGGTGGGTAAACGTGAGGAAATGATGGGCAAACGATATACAAAGTTTCGTCATAATACCTGAATTTCCCGGCCAGCGTGGAGTTGATCCGAAAATTGTATCGCATATAACATTTCAGTGAGGGTGGTCGAACGAAAGTTTTTGTGGGCAAAGCGGGGCAAATGTTGGGAAAACGTTATACCTTGTTTCGTCAAAATACCTGGATTTTTCCGGCCTGCCTAGTTTGTCCTGAATTTTTTTACGCCTGAGTTATTGTTTTTTTTTTGCGTTGGTGGACAAACGAAAACTTTTGCGGGGCAAACGATTTTCCAACTTTAAAATCCCAAAATTGGGTTAAAATCCCAAAATTCTTCCGGCCAGCGTGGAGTTGTCTCCAACTCATACAATTTTTGTTGGTGGAGAGGGCAAACGAAAATTTTTGGTGGACAAACCTAGACATACGATGCGCAAACGTTATATTACGTTTCATCAAAATACGTGTATTTTTTCGACCAATCTCGTCTCTCCAGAAAATTTGTTTCGGATGTAACGTTTTGCATGGGTGGACAAACGAAAAGTTTTGGTGGGCAATTTTGGGCAAACGATGTACCAAGCTGGGTTAAAACCACAGATTTTTCCAAATTCACGGAGGGTCTCGTCCCTGCTCCCACCTCCTCCGCCCCTTCCCACTCTCATCTCCATCCGCCTAATACCATTCTTCTTCCGCTTACACCCTCACCCTCTACTGCGTCCCATCCCCGCCCTCGCCTCGCCCCATCACTCACTCCACTCTCGCCCACTTTTCCAAAATTCTCGCGGTTCATTTCTGTTCTCCAACATATCTTCAAATGATATCCATGAAGTACTAGTTTTTCATAAAAGCATATTTTCATTTGAAATCTGTTTTTCCTGTAACATTACAAAAGAGGGCAGCGGGATAGGGAAGGCAAAAATGCCCTCTGGTATACAATTTTTCGTTGGAAATCCTAATTAAAATGGCAAAAACAGGTTTTCCAAGAGTTTATATAGGACTAATTACAAATTGTAGTCCTATATACTCTCTACACTTTCCCAAAGTATAAAAATGTGAACTTGTAATTTGCATCGACATCCCAATATCTATAAAACAGTAATATAATAGTTCTTTATTTTCTTAAAATTAGGAATTGTTTTAAAACATTTCTAACAAAATTAAGAAATTGCCACTGGGGGAGCCACATTAATTTTAGTACAAGATTTTAATTTGCGATTTTCGACGTTGTGTGACTTAGGTAAAGTTTTAAATTGCTATCATAACTTGGGCTTACCGTAGGCAAAACGATAACATGTTCAAAATTTCGAAATTGCTTTGTGGGAGAGCTCCAGTAAGTTTAAATCCAACATTTTGATTTGCTAGTTGTCCTAGTTGTTCCACCCTACTGAAGCTTTGTTTGACATGTGCAAAACGTTTTACAAAAATGTGCAAAACTCTGCTAATCGATGGTGTGTTCAAAATTTCGAAATTCGCAAGTGGGGGTGCTAGTCACTTCAAAGTTCAAAATTTGATATGCGATTTGGGTGTGTGACTTGAACACAACTTGATAAAGGTAGAGCCAACTTTGGCCAAACTTACGTGTAGGACATTTTATTTTTCGAGAAAGTGGTGGTGCCATCTTCACGCACCTGTCGATCTGAACTCACTTCAAGTTTTGCAATTTTGAAAAATATTCATTAATCTTTGGGGTTACATTACATGAAACCCCAGGGACATCTTCAAAATTTTCTCAAAAATGGCTTCACATTTTTCTTTAATATTTTATAAGAATGGAGTTAAATGCACATATTAAGGTGGCACTGATCCAATTTTCATTATTAACTCCGAATTTTCGAAAAATGCAACAGATTGAAATGTTTTCGGTGTCTTCCTACAAGTACAAGACTAAAGATAAATATTTTTCCTTTAAATGACATTTGTTCTCCAGAATTCGTTCCTTCATTAACGTCACGCACATTTCATTGAAAATTTTAGTAGTTTTCGCACCATATTGCGTGAAATATGGGCAATATTAACTACACCAAAAACAAGAATTTAAAAAACAGCTAAATTTTTTTCTGTAAACGTTTGTGAAGGATAGTGCTAAATATACTGTATAATTTGACATTAACGCCATTTTGTTCTATTTGTTTGTTTCTTCAAAAATTACATAATTGTATTTTTTTACATCTCTCTCACGTCATTAATATTTACATTCATACACATTTGTAAATTTGTGTAAACAAATGCTTTCAACGATATCTTATAAAATTTCTGGAAAACTCAGTTTTTCTGAGAAAATTAGCTGAAAATTCCTCATTTTCTGAATCTCTCAAAGACCATTTTCTCAACAACGGTTCCCAATTTTTTCATCAAAATCTTTGTACTGATAGTCCTAAATGCATTGTCAGATATGTCAAAAATCCCATTTTGGTGTATTTAAAAAATACATATTTATGATATAACGCCCCGTCCATGTACGGGCTGCCGTGGGCAACTGTCGCACCGGAGGTTGTGTAGCAAGATCGCACCGAGAGGGGAGGCTAGCCAGGGGTAGTAGACGGTGAGACGGATATTGAGGCGGGAGGCATTTTGAGTACGGACGAGTGAATTGTTCAAGTGTTGTGCTACGGCTGCAAGTTGGAATATAAATTACCATTGATTCTCATTTTAGAAACAGGTTTCATCTGTGTGCTGGCAAGTCTGTGTACCAGCAAATATGAATTTGAGTCGTCATTGAGTCGTCCGTAGCAGTTGAGCGAGGTCTGGCACTTGCGAGGCCGTCTGGCGCACGGGAGCGATTGTGGTATGGAGCCTCCGAAAGGACGGTGATTCAACAAAATATTCTAGATGTGAGCCGACCAGACAACTACGAATTGGTACTGATATTCTTTACGCATATGTGAAGTGTCAAAAGCAAGCATTGGTGTGCAATTTTCTACAGTGGCTGACGGTCTTCGTAGAAACTGATTAGAATGACACATTGTAATCGTAAATTTTTGCGACAAACAGGGCATACATTTATCGGTTTTTTTCTGGGGAGTTTTTTTTATTGCATCTGTGGTACAAGGAAAATATTGGACATTGATTTTCCCTCAATAATATTGAACTGTACATTGAAATGAATAAGAACGCATGTTTTCAATTTTGAAGTATCTGAAACGGAGGGTCGTAGGTGGGTATGTGCTCCCAAACTTCTAGCATCGTGTCAGAAGAAAGTATAATTTGTTAAACGAGATAAAGTTTGTATAATTTTTGTGAAGTAGTGAGTTACGCTAAATAGTAATGTTCATATACCTGTTACATTACGAAACTTACATGTCTTGCTAAGCGTTCGCAAATAAAAAGATAGTTAAGGAGCTCGCCAACTAACTTGAATACAAAATTTGCATCCACGAATGATAATTATTCAACCCAGCAAATTTCTAATAGAAAATGGGATTTATATTTAAGAAATGATTTATTTTCGTGTTAATGAATGAACAACACATTGATCTGCCGGCCTGGTGGCCGAGATCGCTAAGACAGCAGTGTCGTAGTTATTTCGGACCTAAGGGTCGCAGGTTCGGGTCCCGCCTCGGGCATGGTTGTATTTGTGTTCCTCCTTTCACCCCTTATCCTAACCGTTTAGTTTCATAGTTACCATAACGTTAACTCCAATAGTGGTCGCTAATGACCTACATGTTGATGCGACCTTAAATAATAAAATGAAAAACTGTTTCCCGTGATTCATGATGGTGGAGGAATACTCAAAGTATTTTGGAATTAATGTGTCTAGCTTGGAGGAGGCTCTCTCTGTTATTTGGAAATGAGATTGCAAAGTCATTCAAAGGAATATTTCCTCTATATTCATTGAAAAACAAAACCGAAAAGAAGATTAAATTGCTTAATATAGTTTCTATGTTGTTTTTGTTGTGTTTTTGGGGCACAGGACGTCCAAGCATTGTACAGTTTAGAAACATTATTTCTGTGTTGTTCTTCTTGTGTTGTGCTTTTTGGGGGGACATACAGGTGTCTATGTATACTACAGTTCTTCATTGAATGTTATTGTTTGTTTCTAAAAACAGTGCACTTGCTTTTCTTTTCGGATAGGAAGTGTGTGGAATAACTCAGGCAAGAACCTCGCCCTTTAGTCTTCGATATCCCGTTTGAGGAAATCTCTTGTGTGGGAGTGATAAATTGCAGGTTGGAATTCTTTATATTCCAAAGATTTTATGTTTACAGTTGTGGTAAAGAATCTCCTGTTGCGCAACTACTTTGTATGCGGTAGGGGAGAAGGAAGCTAGTTGACCGCTAGAGGCTGGGGTATACAATGTAATCAACACACTCCCCTGCAAAACACACACCAAAATGTAAACAATAACAATAATAATAACACAAACTCAAGAATGCAAACTATAGTCAACAACATTACAAATTATTTAATGGGCATAATTAATAGTATCATTCCAACCATATTAAACAGTATTCAAAATTCAATCGCATCTTACTTTAATGTCAATAATGCCAGAACAATGTAATAAAGAATTAATCATACTAAACTGGAACGCTAATGACATCTCAAACAAAAATGAACTAAAATATTTCTTAAAAGATAAAGGAATACAAATCGCATGCATCACCGAAACGCACCCCAGTGCAGACAAGACATTTAACCCATCAGGTTACCATGTAAAAAGAAAAGACAGAGTAGATCAAAAAAGGGGGAGGAGCCGAGAGGTGGTCGAGATCGCTAAGGCAGTAGTGTCGTAGTGATCTGGGACCGAGGGGTCGCGGGTTCGAGTCCCGCCTCGGACATGGTTGTATTTGTGTTCGTCCTTTCACCCCTTATCATCACCATTTCGTTTCACCTTCATAACGTTAATGCCAATAGTGGTCGCTAATGACCTAGATGTTAATGCGACCTTAAATAACAAAAAAAGGGGAAGGAGTACTCATACTCGTCGATAAATCAATTCCGTATATGCAATCTGACTCACCTCTCACTCCAGAGTTAGAAACAACTGCTATTAAAATCCCTATTAACAATAGAATCACAACCATAATATCAGCATACAAACCACCCCATATTAAAATGAAAAACACCAACATAATTTCCCTTCTTCAACAGAACATGCCGATGATTCTACTAGGTGATATAAACGCAAAACACATTAACTGGGTTTGCAGGGTTTCCAACAACTCAAAATATCAACAGACTTAAACTTAAACATACTTACGCCATACGAATCAACACACGACCGCAGCAAGGACCCAGATATATATTAGATGCATCAATTACAAGTGCAGCATATCATTCAACCCCAATATTCGAGATGGATTCAGGCCATCTTCCAGTATTAATAACCACTAAAATAATACATTCCCCACCTTCTCCAACTCAGAAACTAAACATCCAAACATAAATTGGGAATCATTTAGGAAAAGAAAGAGAGCCAAGACACCATAATTCAAAACATTAAACTCTCCCTTAGAAATAGAAAAGTCGGTCATGCAGATAAACGAAATAATAATAAACACAATAAAGCACTTGCAAGGCAACAAACCAACATATTATACAGGCAAAACCAAAACTACCCAAAGAAATGATAGAAATAATCAACACACGCAATAAAACTAGAAGGCTATGGATCAACAATAGAATTCCACAACTGAAAAAAAGAGCTAAATCTCCTTAATCATATAACAAAAAAAGCAATAAATCTACACACCCAACAATCCTTCAACACCAAAATAGAATCAATAAATACCTCAAATAAATCACGTTGGCACTTCTCAAAATGTCTTCTAAATAAAAAACCATGCCACCTCTCAACACGACACAAGGTATACAATATGCTCCACAAGACAAGGCAGAAGCGCTAGCAAACCACTTCGCTCAAACATTCAAACCTAATAATAATGTGTTGGTTGACAAACGAAATGGTGGGTAAACGTGAGGAAATGATGGGCAAACGATATACAAAGTTTCGTCATAATACCTGAATTTCCCAGCCAGCGTGGAGTTGATCCGAAAATTTGTATCGCATATAACATTTCAGTGAGGGTGGTCGAACGAAAGTTTTTGTGGGCAAAGCGGGGCAAATGTTGGGAAAACGTTATACCTTGTTTCGTCAAAATACCTGGATTTTTCCGGTCTGCCTAGTTTGTCCTGAATTTTTTTACGCCTGAGTTGTTGTTTTTTTTTGCGTTGGTGGACAAACGAAAACTTTTGCGGGGCAAACGATTTTCCAACTTTAAAATCCCATAATTGGGTTAAAATCGCAAAATTCTTCCGGCCAGCGTGGAGTTGTCTCCAACTCATACAATTTTTGTTGGTGGAGAGGGCAAACGAAAATTTTTGGTGGACAAACCTAGAACATACGATGCGCAAACGTTATATTACGTTTCATCAAAATACGTGTATTTTTTCGACCAATCTCGTCTCTCCAGAAAATTTGTTTCGGATGTAACGTTTTGCATGGGTGGACAAACGAAAAGTTTTGGTGGGCAATTTTGGGCAAACGATGTACCAAGCTGGGTTAAAACCACAGATTTTTCCAAATTCACGGAGGGTCTCGTCCCTGCTCCCACCTCCTCCGCCCCTTCCCACTCTCATCTCCATCCGCCTAATACCATTCTTCTTCCGCTTACACCCTCACCCTCTACTGCGTCCTATCCCCGCCCTCGCCTCGCCCCATCACTCACTCCACTCTCGCCCACTTTTCCAAAATTCTCGCGGTTCATTTCTGTTCTCCAACATATCTTCAAATGATATCCATGAAGTACTAGTTTTTCATAAAAGCATATTTTCATTTGAAATCTGTTTTTCCTGTAACATTACAAAAAGAGTAAAGTGGGATAGGCAAGGCAAAAATGCCCTGGTATAAAATTTTTCAAGTTGGAAATCCTAATTAAAATGGCAAAAACAGGTTTTCCTTAAGAGCTTATATAGGACTAATTACAAATTGTAGTCCCATATACCTCTACACTTTCCTAAAGTATAAAAATGTGAACTTGTGAATTTGCATCGACATCCCAATATCTATAAACAGTAATATAATAGTTCTTTATTTTCTCTTAAATTTAGAATTGTTTTAAATATTTCTAACAAAATTAAGAAATTGCCAATTGGGGGAGCCACATTAATTTTAGTACAAGATTTTAATTTGCGATTTTCGACGTTGAGTGACTAGGTAACAAATTTAAATTGCTATCATAACTTGGGCTTACCGTAGGCAAAACGATAACATGTTCAAAATTTCGAAATTGCTTTGTGGGAGAGCTCCAGTAAGTTTAAATCCAACATTTTGATTTGCTAGTTGTCCTAGTTGTTCTACCCTACTGAAGCTTTGTTTGACATGTGCAAAACGTTTTACAAAAATTTGCAAAAATCTGCTAATCGATGGTGTGTTGAAAATTTCGATATTCGCAAGTGGGGGTGCTAGTCACTTCAAAGTTCAAAATTTGATATGCGATTTGGGTTTGTGACTTGAACACAACTTGATAAAGGTAGAGCCAACTTAGGCCAAACTTTCGTGTAGGACATTTCATTTTTCGAGAAAGTGGTGGTGCCATCTTCACGCACCTGTCGATCTGGACTCACTTCAAGTTTTGCAATTTTGAAAAATATTCATTAATCTTTGGGGTTACATTACATGAAACCCCAGGGACATTTTCAAAATTTTCTCAAAAATGGCTCCAAATTTTTCTTTAATATTTTATAAGAATTGAGTTAAATGCACACATTAAGGTGGCACAGATCCAATTTTCACTGTGAACTCCGAATTTTCGAAAATTGCAACAGATTGAAATGTTTTCGGTGTCTTCCTACAACTACAAAACTAAAGATAAATATTTTTCCTTAAAATGACATTTGTTCTCCAGAATTCGTTCCTTCGTTAACGTCACGCACATTTCATTGAAAATTTTAGTAGTTTTCGCACCATATTGCGTGAAATATGGGCAATATTAACTACACCAAAAACAAGAATTTAAAAAACAGCTAAATTTTTTTCTGTAAACGTTTGTGAAGGATAGTGCTAAATATACTGTATAATTTGACATTAACGCCATTTTGTTCTATTTGTTTGTTTCTTCAAAAATTACATAATTGTATTTTTTTTACATCTCTCTCACGTCATTAATATTTACATTCATACACATTTGTAAATTTGTGTAAACAAATGCTTTCAACGATATCTATAAAAATTTCTGAAAACTCAGTTTTTCTGAGAAAATTAGCTGAAAATTCCTTATTTTCTGAATCTCTCACCATTTTCTCAACAACGGTTCCCAATTTTTTCATCAAAAATCTTTTGTACTGATAAATGTCCTAAATGCATTGTCAAATATGTCAAATATCCTATTTTGTGTATTTAAAAATACATATTTATGATAACGCCCCGTCCATGTACGGCCGCCGTGGGCGACTGTCGCACCGGAGGTTGTGTAGCAAGA
>BLKR01012006.1:0-24699 GCA_011170035.1 Teleogryllus occipitalis | reverse complement strand
AATCAATTTTTCGGTATCAAGAACCAACAAATCATGGCTTCTGGTAATACAACGTGCTAGAGGAAGTAATTTACTATACGTAGGATCAATATTTCTCCACTTTTTCGATAGTAGGGTCAGGTATTAACGATTTTTGTGCCGCAATTTGCGGTTTTCCGTCGCACAATTATAGTACATACTCTTCTTAAGAAGTAAAGGGAACTGAAGAAATCACTAATATTTTCAGATTTGTTAACATTTTGCAGATATTATTAGATATTGCAGGCTTGGCAAAGTGGCTACCATTTTCATACAAATTTTTGAAAGTTTGAAAATTAGTCGAACTCTGTAAATTTTTCTACAGTTCGTTTTATGCAAATTTATTAAAGTTTTCGCAATCAATTATACATGATAAGGTTTGCTGCTTTTACATTCCTCACAGTAGTTTTGCAATAATTCAAAATTTATTTCACAGATGAAACCCTGAAACAACCTAAAAGGAAAAAGAAGAAAAAAGAACAACTAAATGAGTCAGGGAAATCTGAAATAACTGAAAGTAGACCTGTAACTGAAAAAATAGAATTAACAAAAGTAGAACAACTAAATGAGTCAAGGAAATCTGAAATAACTAAAAGTAGAACTCTAGAGGAACAAATATCTCCTCTGAAATCAATTATTGAAGACAATGAAAGTAAATATCCTCTTACCTACCATCAATTTAAATCCTTTCTGGAAAATTCTTTTAATGCTTCTGACCCCATCCTCATTGCCAAAGATTACTCACCTGATATATCAGCTCTCCTTCAAATGATGTCTAATCTGTACCAACATCTTCCAAATGCAACAGTAAAAAGAATTTTTACCAGACTTTGTAAAAAATGAAGTCTGTTCTACCACCCTCTTAAGAATCATGTACTGAATCAGACTCCAGTGCAGACATCAGCTCCAACTAATGAATATTCTCCAATGGAATGTCAACGGTTTCTATACTAGACTAGAAAGTTTACAGCATTTGTGCGACCTTACCCAGCCAGATGTCATCTGCATTCAAGAAACTAATTTTAAAGAGTCTCATCATGGCCATATCAAAGGTTATAAATGCTTCTTCAGAAACAGAACTACTACTAATCATGCCAGTGGTGGAGTTGCAATATATATTAAAGACCACATCCCATATGAAGAATTGAACTTGCAATCTAATATTGAAACAAATGCCATCAAGATACTCTCACCAACTTCAATTAGTATATGTAATTTATACTTACCAAACAGCTACAATTTTGACGCACAAGAATTAATCGACATAATTAATAAACTGGAAAAGCCTTTCCTCATTTTAGGGGATTTCAACAGTCATAACACCGTATGGGGCTCTCATAAAACAGATAACAGAGGCCTTGTGCTTGAAGACATCTTTGAATACCACGATTGCATTGTATGAAACACTGGAGAATCTACACATGTCAATATCAACAACAGTAATTTTAGTGCCATAGATTTATCTATATCATCAGCATCCCTTGCACACAAATGCTCTTGGAACGTTTCAGACTACCCATATGATAGCGATCATTTCCCCATTTTTATTGGTATTAACAACATAAATATTACACCTGCTCCTTCAGTCCAAATAAACAGATGGAACTTCAATAAAGCCAATTGGGAAGAATATCAGAACTTCATTTCTGCATCTCCAATAGATGATAATATACCCTTTAAATTTAACATTGATGCTACCATCCAAGCCTTCTGTAATTTGATTATTACTGCAGCAAACTTGGCTATTCCTAAGTTATTTTTCAAAATTAAAAGAGCAAACACACCTTGGTGGAATAGCGACCGTAGAGAAGCAATAAGGAATTCAAAACATGCATTTAACCGTTATGAGAAACATAAATCAACTGAGAACAGGCTTGAATACAAAAGGGCCAGAGCTATCACCAGAAGAGTCATCAAAGAAAGCAAAACCAATTCTTGGTCTAAATACTTATCATCATTAAACGGTAACTGTAACATCAATGATACATGGAGAACAATCAAAGCTATTCAGGGAAATAAAAAATCAACTAGTATCCACTTTATTAAAAGCAACGACAAAATACTTACCGCCCCATCTGACATTGCTATCCAATTTGCCAAGACATTCTCCAATAACTCGAGTTCCAACAACTACATGCACGAATTTCTTTCACATAAAAACGAACAAGAAACCAAACTAATTCCTAAAGGGAATTAAATTTTAGCAAATAAATACCAACTTAACGTGGATATCTCACCACATGAACTTGATGAAGTTATTGAATCATCCAACAATTCTTCTCCTGGCCCCGACAATATTTCAAATATTCTCCTTAAAAAGCTACCCCCTAAAGGAAAATATATTCTATTACGCATCTACAATTGTATATGGAAAGAAAAGACCTTCCCAAGCACCTGGAGACTGGCTACTGTCATTCCTGTTCCTAAGCCCGGTAAAGACCCGGCTATAACTGATAACTACCGTCCAATATCTCTAACATCTAATATGTGCAAAATTCTTGAGCGGATCATCAACAATAGACTACGTTGGTTTCTGGACTTCCAACAAATTTTGGCTAACAACCAGTTTGGTTTCCGTCAAGGACACTCCACACAATCTCACCTACTGAATACTGCCACATTCATCCAAGAAGCATTCATCAATCACCAACACGTACTTGCTGTCAACTTAGACATAGAAAAGGCTTACGATATGGTCTGGACCTATAGAGTACTTAGAATTCTCCACAACATCGGTGTTCATGGAAATATGTTCGAGTTCATCCGCAATTTTACACTTAATAGACAGCTTCAAGTCAGAATTAATAACCAAATATCTCAACCTAGGATGCTTGAAAATGGTCTTCCACAAGGGTCAGTTTTGAGTGTGACACTTTTCCTTATCGCAATCAATGACGTGGATAAGGATATTGCCTTACCTGTTACAGTAAGGAAATACGCGGATGACATCATTGTTCTATGTGAAGGCAATCTGCTGAACACTCAAGAGTACATGCAAGAAGCTCTCGACAAACTCTCCGAATTTTCCCTGAAGTCAGGATTTAAATTCTCCACCAAAAAATCTGAATGTATCCTATTTTCAAGGAATAGGCACCATACGTTGCCGCATCTCTTACTGGGTTCTCATGTCCTACCTGCGGTCCGCTGTACTAAAATTCTAGGCCTATACTTTGATAACAAATTGAGCTGGAAACAACATATCCAGAAGCTGATTGACAACTGTAAAAAACGGCTTAACATTCTCAAATATCTTAACCACAACAACTGGGGAGCGAATATAGACATCCTGCTTCTTACCTATAAAACAATTATCAGAAGTAAGATTGACTATGGATCTATCATTTACAACTCAGCTAGCATAAGTGTTCTTAGCAAGCTAGACACCCTACACAATCAAGCGCTCCGCTTATGTACAGGATGCCTCCGTACCACGCCTATTGGTAGCTTACTTTCTGAAGCCAAGGAGCCATCTCTACAATTCCGACGCCAATTGCTCGGCATGAAGTATGCAATTAAAGCTGGCTCGTCTATCAATCCAATTATAACCAACAATGTTTCACCATACCTTCGGGATTTCTTCAAGAAACATAAATCAATCATTCCCTTTTATCTAAAAATCAAGGAACCTCTCTAAATACTTAATATTCAACTCTCTCAGATTGAAAAACACCGCCCATGCAAAATTCAACCTTGGCTGTTACAAGAATTCAAAATTGACTTGTCTTTACTGAAACTTGAGAAAAGTTCATCCTCAGATGAATACAGCACATCTATTCTCAATGATTTTGCTGAGAAATACAAGTCACACACTGTTATCGGTTTCAAGTCCATTCTCAAGACTGACGGTCCGGAAGTCAATGTGTATACAGCTGAGCGCAACACATTGTAAACATTCAAACCCCACGTAAGCCTTACAACTACGGGTTTATATGGAATCATGCAGGCTTTAAAACTGGTCAAAGAACTTACGCACCCCTCTTTCTCAATTGTAACTAACTCATCAAGCACTCTACTCCAGTTAAACCATAGTAAGCGCAAATGCGAAATCTTACAAACAATCACTGAACTCTACCATCAGAAATCATTAACGGGAAAAGATATCTCATTTGCCTGGACCCCTTGGAAACCAACGTTACTCAAGTGTTTAGCACAGCGACTTCTTTCTTGGTAAACCTCAAACAAGACAATACAGTTCACAACCTAGTTAACACTACAACTGACATCCTAAAATTTATGAACAAAGGAATGTTGACTAACAGGAATCAAAAATGGACCAAATACAAAGCCAGCCACCTCCATAAAACGCAATTAGATTTCTTCTCAGTGTATCTAGATAAACGAATGACTAGGCGAGAACAAGTAGTGCTATCCAGACTTCGCTCCGGACATACTAATTTAACACACGCACACCTGTTTCACAAACTACCCGCACCCCTCTGTGACTTTTGTGAGGTTCAACTAACGGTATCTCATATTTTGAACGTTTGTCCTAAGTTCCAGGAAGAAAGAGATGGCCTATCACCGGAGCAACAATTCGAAGCAGTTGTATATTCCAAGTCCTATCAACAGGAAATCAAGATTTTGCCAGAACATTAATATATTTAATAAAATATAAGTGGCTCCCTGTACATATCATACCAGCCATGATTGGATGTCAAGTTTTGTACTATTATTTTGTACCTCATTTCTATTGTAAACTTTGTGCTATGTATATATAAATAATGTAAAATCAAAGATGAATATGTAAAATACTGAAAAGTCGCTAAGAACCTTTGGTTGATGCGACTATAATAAAAAAAATATTTCTCTAAAAGTTGATAAACTTCTCTGTAAATCAAACAATACATAATAAGTATTTCTAGACGTATATTTGGCATTATAATTATTCTTATTATCTAACTTTTAAATGTAAATAAATAATTTGGATAACCAAAAAGGAAATCCATGTAAGATCTTTAGATTTTTCTGTTAGAAAACCTTCCTTAAAATATTTTGGAGCTATTAAAATATATATTTAAAGCCCTCTTTCAGCCTTTTTAACTGGTTAGATGAGACACAGACATAATTATGTATCAGCAAGGTATTTATAAAATTTATTTCTAATTTTATTTACTATTAAAGCTTTTTCTTACAAGTACATACAATATACATAAATATACACAATTATTCAACAACAAACATTAACTTTAAATTCAAAATATATTAAGTTTTTCAATTAAAAAAAAATTAAAGTCGCATAAAGGACAAGGTTATTAGCGACTGTAGCTCTTTAAGGTATGCTATAATCAATAGAGGATATAAATTAAATAGTGAACACACGATTACTTTATTAAAATCAACATAAAGCAAAAAATATTCATGCATTGATTCACTGGTATAATAATTTTATTCTTTTAATTTTTGGTAAAATATTATCAGATTCATAATTCAATTAATCACAAATTTGAGGACTTATTAATATAATTAGATGACACTTCAGTGATCGTCATTTGAAAATGATCTGAAACACACAAAAATAGGATTCTATTTACTATTTACATTATTTTAAATCAAGATTATTGAATGACTTTTTAAATATTGGTTTGAGGTAGGGCGTGAATCTTTAGAAATTCTAGTGCATTTTTCTTTACATCATATTTGCACTATACTTTTTTTTCACATTATAGTTGTCTCGGCCACTACTGCTGTAAAATTTCGCAGAGATCCTTTCTGTACAAACGTGAATTAAAGGTGGACTATGTCTGAAGGACGAGAATTCTTCGTACTGGGAACACATAATCACATCACGCTGATATTGTCTTTACTATTTTGTAATGAGGAATGTACTACGTTTGAAATTTTACTAGAAGAATTGTTCGTGCTTGCGAGCTTTGTCATGATGCACGAAGATCCGTACCTTGAACAGAAATAAAAGACAAAATTTTAAACTAAAAATAATTCAAATATGGAATTAAGTTGTGAACAAGAGTTAAGTGGAGGTGTTGGAAGGGAGGTAATATATGACTGGAGATAACAAGGGGACAAGTATTAATGTTTCCATCAAATATTTCATTTTGATTAGTTGGACAGTGTATAAGAAACACGTAGAGGAATTAATGAAATTGCACATTTCAGTGAACATACGATATCTGGACTCTTGTCCAATTTCACATGATTTCAGATCATACCGCAGTAGACAGCACTCCAGGCTGAAAAATTGATTATACGAACATCTGAACACAAAGCAATTTTTGGTTGCTATCTATTTATTAATGCTTTTTTGACACATTTGCCCGTACATAAGATTTTATTACCAAATTTAAGAATAGATTGCATTAAGAAATAGATCTCTACCGTGAATAATGAAAAGTAGGATAGGTTTTAAAAAACGTTCAATTTTCGTCTTTTTAAACTCGTTACACGTTTTTAAAATATAAAATGGAAATATACCATATTTATAAGCGCAATTTGATCTATCCGAGATTCACATTTGGAACCACTTTTGCTATACATTTTAAAAAGCCAGAGGAAGTTCATGTAATAAAGATTCCTCAAATATTCCAAGATACTTTGCAAACACACTGTGCCTGGAGTCGGATCTTATCAAGAGGGCATTCATTTTACGGAAAATCCTGTGTAGGACTTGGGTGCTAGTATTATAGACTGACCGAGAGACAGATTGTAGTGCAAAACAGAAGACTTTTCCAACTTTTCCGAAAACAAGTGAGAGACTTTTTCGACACGACTTTTACGAGAAAATAACAGATGAATGTTTTCAAAGATATTTACAAGTCATATTCTTTTAAAATATTTCTATGCAATTTCTTGAGGGTTCAAGAACATTTGACATTTTCGACACCGTTTTATATTGGGGTCATTGCTACGAAAACATCTCTGGATGTTACAAGGAAAATGCTCCCAAGTTAATTATCCTCCGTTGGCTGAGTGAGACTTGCAGAACCTGATCACGTGTAGAACAGGTTCCGAAGCAGAAGTTTCAGAATGGTCGAAACATGCTTATCTGATCTTATTAGTGGCATTTTATCGTCATTTTTCTGAATACAAATAGCTAATTAAATATGCCTAGTTGTAAAAGATGATTAGTCAATTCAGACCTCCGTAACCATCATAAACATGTAATCCTAAGCTCACTCCTCGCCTTTCCCACTCCCTTCACACCACTGCCCTGTGCATAAAATCCTAATAAATGAGGTTCCCAGAGGGGGTTCCCTCTCACAGATAAAATTGGGTTAAGTTAGTTTAATTTGCAAGTACCTCGGTGCTTTTTAGTTGATATTGTATTATTTGTTTTAGTGTTTGTATCCAATCCCAAACCTGTAAAGTGGTTTGGTGCTCGGGTACAATAAATGCACTGCTCGGTTGATTGATTGATTTTTTCGTGTATCCGGGCGCGTCAACTACTGTGGTCATTAGTCCCGTTAGTGTAGTACATGTTTTTTTCGGGAGATGGCTGTGATCTTCCTCCGCTGGATGGCGAGATCCGGCGCCGACCTACCGTCGGCTAGTGGAGTTTCCCCCTAACCAAGACTCTCCCACCAGCGGGGCACCGCCCCAGCCGGGACAAGCTCTAAGATCCCGACCAGTCTCCCGGAATATGTGGTAGTGTAGTGTATGTTAGTGTAAGTGTGTGTAAGGGGAGAGGATAGGACAAGGAAGAGGAAGGTCAGATCGCGCGCGGTCCATGGCCCGTTTGGTAAGGTACTGCACTGCTCGGGTGCAATAAATTAAGGAAAACATAATTCTGTCAGATACTTCAGTCTACAGAGGTTCAATGGAAACCACCAAAACCTTCCAAAATAACACAACGTATTCTGTTCAAAGTCTGACTGACGCTGAAGGGACCATCTGTATTTAACGAATAGAGTCTTTTAAAACAATAATTATTGTGAAGATAGAACCACGTACTTTTTCAAACATATAATTGATTTGAGCATAGAAATTGTCTACAAATCTATAAAAGTAACAAACCGCATTGATAAAAAACAGAAATAATTAAATTCACTTCTAGTGAACTCTTATAAAACGAATGTTCATTCATTTTTAGTTTTTCTTATTTGTACTATATTCGGATGTCTTGAGAATTCGGAAAGAATTCTTTGAATTTTGAAGTATTTTACCGGAAGCCTTTGAGACATTTTCAAAATCTTTTCAAGAACAGCTCCAAATTTTTCTGCAAATTTCTTGTGACAGTAAAGTTAAAAACACATAGATTGCATAGATTCGATTTCATTGTTAATCGTCCATTTTAGAAAATTACAGAAGTTAAAGTTTTTACAATTCTTCTTAAAACTACAAAATTGAAAATAAATATTTTTGTTGAAATAAAATTTATTCTCCGCAATTAGTATTTTTAATTAGTGCATTTAACATTGTTTTAAAAATATTAGTAATTTACGAATAATTTTGAATGAAACTTCGAAATATTTGAAACGATAAGTTCCATTTTTTTTTTGTTCAACTCTTCGTAGATAAGTGATATGTACACTGAATAACATGACAGTTTGCCATAAATGTGTTAATGTATGGCATAACGCCATTTTGATTTTTTTTAGATGATCTGGGCTGTCCGGGTGACGCCGCGTCGAAGGCTGGGGTGCCGACGTTTCGGCCGACATATCGCGGTCCTCTTCAGGGCTATACTGCCGCTACAGCAGATCCGCTACTCCCAGATCATGATCTGGCCGCGGAAGCCTACGATATTATTCTTTAGATTTTTCAAAAAAACACAAATGTACATTTTTTTGAAATATCTCTCACGTCGTTATATCTACTTCAGGATGTCTTTTTATAGATTATTGCATTTGTGAATACAAATATATATTCTAATGATTTCAGATGAAGTTTCTTAAAAAGTCAATAGTTTTCTGTGAAATTGAGCTCATAATTGTGCTGTTTCAGAAAACTCAAAGGATATTTTTTCAACACTGACTTCCAATTGTCCAATGAAATTTTGGATATAAGAACAGATTTTACTCTTTTATGATATTCATAAAGACGTATTTCAATTCTACTTCAAGGGAACAGAAGAACTGAGAAAATGTAAAAAAAAATGTATGTGTGTTTTGATATAATTATTTTCTCTATATAAATATTACATTAAAGTAAACTAAACTATTGCGTTAATTGATATTTTTCGTAGATATTTTATTCTACAAAATTTCCGTTGAATTAGTCAATTCTAAGGAAATAGTTCATTACTAGGAGGGTTGTTTATAAATTTTGATGCTGTTTGCAATGCTGCTACGGAACATATTGTTGTGAAAAGAAAAGCTTTTATGTCATATAGGTTATATGAAATCATTAATTAAGAAAGCCTAAATCTGTTTACAAATAGTGCGGTCAAGGGATTCGGTCTCGTGGGGCAAACTCGGGATAGGTGAGTCAATGTACGCTGACGCTAAGGTTATAAGTTCGAAACTCACGTAAGACATGAATGCCTACTGCTGTGTTTAAGGCAAGGGGAATTACGAATCCCTCCTATATTACGAGTGCATCTGTTCTCAGAGGCGTATAGATGCTACGGTGTGGTAGACATGGCAATTGCCCCGGTCACAACTAACAAAGGGCACTTTTTGAAGTATACCCGCTAAAACAAACAACAACCCTAATTTGAAGAAACCTGACAGGGGCGCAAATTCTATGCCTATATCCGCCTCTGTCTACCCCTTAATCCTGCGTGCAATTTCTATGAGAAACAGGATCCCATATCCAGATCAATGATCTGGATATGGTAAGGCCAAGGAATACGATAAGCAAATACATAAGAAACAGGATCAAAATAGGTTTTTTTACGATGATCGAAATAATAATAACACATAATGATAATGAATCAGCAAAGAATGGAGAAGAAAAAATAAAAGCTGGAGTCCATGACTGTGACCGTGAACCCCGTTAATTACCTTTTTGCTTGTAAGTTGCAACTAGATTCCAATCTTAATAGGATTCAAAGAAAAATAGAATTGATGGGAAAGTATTCATATAGAAATGTATCAAGGATACACAAAAAACACAACACAGCGTGACGCTGCTCATAATAAATTGAAACGAGCGGCGTCAAGCGCCCTGCGCGAAAGGAGAGGCTTTCTTACGCCGAATCATCACGCTGGATGAGTCATGGGCTAACCGTATGAGCCAACAAAGAAACGGCCATCGCAAGAACGTCACGTCACACACAGTTATTAACTGTGTTTGAAGTAAAATAAATAAATAAATAAATAAATAAATAAATAAATAAATAAATAAATAAATAAATAAATAAATAAATAAATAAATAAATAAATAAATAAATAAATAAATAAATAAATAAATAAATAAATAAATAAATAAATAAATAGAAAAGAAGAAATGCCATTTCGCGTTATGGGTCGCCACGTTATGGGTTTCGCGTTATGCCATCATTATGGGTCGCCACGAAGAAAAAAGTTCCTCAAGTCACCATCAATGTGAAAGTTATGAATGTTCATTTATTTGGCGTACGGGATTGCTAGCGGGGAATTTCCTTTGAAGCTCACCTCCCCCGCGGGTCTGGAACCTTATCGAGTAGGCGCGCCTCGCGGGCGATCCCCTGGTGCGCCTGGGGTTTGACTCTCACTTTCTCGGTCACATGTCGGTTTCAATTCACTATATCTAAGCTATCTGGTTGGAAGAAACTGAGATTTCGTTAGGGCAGAATACTGTCGGGGGGATTTAAATTTGCCGGGCATCTGCCAGGGTTCTTTCACATGCCACCAGAGTGACGTGGCTATTGTGAATTATCCGTCCATCGAAAATCCACGCATCTCGGCCGGGATCGAACCCTCGCACTGGGGGCGGGGGTTCAGAGGCCAGTACGTTAGCCCCTCACCCACCGAGGAGCGCGATGTTATGGTGATTCTCGTGTACTGTGATGGTACCGGTAGCGGTAGCTCAGTGCATCAACTGACGTCACTGGGGCGCCTCTGACCGGGAGGTCCTAGGTTCGAGTCGTGACGGCGGCAGGATTTTTGACACTGGCTTTTCGGCTACGTCGAATTCAGTCGCCGTCTGGAGGGGAATTCTAGCGGCCGGCTGCTCTGATCGGTAGTTTTCCGTGGTTTCTCCGATCAACACCAGGCGAATGCCAGAGCAGTACCCTACCAAACGGGCCAAGGACCGCGCGCGATCTGTCCTGCCTTTTCCTTGTCCTGTCCTCTCCTCTTACACACACACTTACACTAATATGCACTACACTACCACATATTCCGGGAGACCGGTCGGGAGCTTAGAGCTTGTCCCTACTGGGGCGGTGCCCCGCTGGTGGGAGAGTCCTGGTTAGGGGGAAACCCCACTAGCCGACGGTAGGTCGGCGCAGGATCTCACCATCCAGCGGGGAAAGATCACCGCCATCTCTAGAGGAAAAAAAAACACTACACTAACGGGACTAAGCAGTTGACGCGCCCGGAAACAGGAAAAAATCAATCAAACTGTGACGGTGTTACCCTAACGCATACAGTTCCCCAACAGCAGACCATCAATGTGCTGTTGTACTGAACATTTTTGGAACCCAACCTGCGATCTACTTTGAGAAAGAAGCGATATTTTCTGCAGAACCCTCCGATGATTTTGCATGGCAATGCTCGGTCGCAGGTAGCGCAATCCGTCGCTAATTTGTTCGATGGATGGGGCAGGGAAGTTTAGTATCATGCACCACACTCCCCGGATGTAAGCCCTTCTGATTATGACTTGATTTCTACAATGAAGGAATCACTTCCTGGCATTCGCTTCAGAACCTTTCCGGAGAACCTGCAGCCGGTACACCGTTCCATACTGTTAAAAGAATAAGTGGCGTCAAAGGCATCCTACGACTTCCACATCGCTGGCAACGAGTTGTGCACAATGCAGGTGACTACTTTGAAGCCCAATAAAACTTCATAGCATTTTACTCGTTTGAATCAATTGCAAATAATCAGTTGCCACTATTAAAGTTTCAACCCTGATATTTTACGCGCACGTTTCCTTGAGCTCCGGAATATCTACCCCCACTCCAATGCCAACTTTATTTGAATTAAGAATAAATTATAGCAGCGAGCATTGTAGACAAAATATGATATCCAGATGTATTTGCTCCCGTGTAATAAAAATTATTTTACACCGAAAACGAACTACAAATTGGATGTAAAATTTCTTTTGTCAAAATAAACAAACTTTCCACTCCTCTCGCAACTAGCGAAGCGAGGACTCAGGAAAACGTGCACGGGTAATATAGACACTGACGACCCTAGCCTTCAATATTCTCTATCAGTCATTTTACACTCTGTGAAACCTACCTATGGGTTATAACTGCAGTGAGCCCTTAGAGGTTCCTCACCTATCTACCGCGGCAGAGACGTTACAAACCATTTTAACTCTTCGGTGGTCGCGTGAATTACTATTACAGAGAGTTGACAATATTTTGGAGTGAATGTTTCAGTACCTTTCCTAGATTACCCCATCTCTCGACGTTTCGCGCAATATAAATGACATGATGATTGATGCGTTTGCTTGCATTACAAAAAGATTCCGCGGGACCGCTCGCGTTACAGTTTCTTACTGAGGACGTCAACCGTGACTTTGTGGGTGTCGTGCATTGTAAAGGTATTCTTTGAAAGGGGATGATTATAGAATTTGCGGCTGTTTTGTGAGCAGTGAGTATAAGTGAAACACTTCTTCGTGAGGTTGGAATGAAGAAGAATGCATTGTTGTTTCGAAAGGCGAAGGCAACCGTGATGAAATTATAATTGCTAGAATTGGTTCACGACAGTAAATTCGAACATAAGACGATGAAATGCCGAATAACAGTAATAGATACTTTGTGAAGAAATTTGACAGTAATGTCGAATAAATTAATGCCGCGCAGATTCCTAAATTCCACGCAAACACTACTTCGCTACACTATCATGCAAACTTTCTGGACTAAAACATTTTGTAAATATCATATTGATTTCGTACACAGAGAAGACCACAACTCATTTTCAGAGGAAATGTGATTCGAAATTCACCGATGTAGTAAGAAGTAAAGCTGAAAGCTCCATTCCGAATACATCATTATCGACAGCTCGAAAATTGACTGCAGTAGTACTGAAGCTATCATACTAAAAAACAACAAGTCTCAACAGTACTAACAATAAGTAAACTATGTGTTGTGGGGGAACCCAAAACACGATGTAAATCCGTATGTACAAGACATTCATCTGATACGGGCATTGAAACATTCAGAATATAGCCTCCACCTATTCACGGGCCGCCTCATCCTCACGTATCTTCCTTTGCGCCATGGAAGGAAAGTGAAGAGAAGGAAAGAAAAGGGGAAGGAAAGAAGGAAAGAAAAGGGGAAGGAAAGAAGGAAAGAATAGGGGAAGAAAAGAAGGAAAGAAAAGGGGAAGGAAGGAAAGAAAAGGGCAAGGAAGGAAGGAAGGAAAGAAAAGGGCAAGGAAGGAAGGAAGGAAAGAAAAGGGCAAGGAAGGAAGGAAGGAAAAGGGCAAGGAAGGAAGGAAAGAAAAGGGCAAGGAAGGAAGGAAAGAAAAGGGCAAGGAAGGAAGGAAAGAAAAGGGCAAGGAAGGAAGGAAAGAAAAGGGCAAGGAAGGAAGGAAAGAAAAGGGGAAGGAAGGAAAGAAAAGGGGAAGGAAGGAAAGAAAAGGGCAAGGAAGGAAAGAAAAGGGGAAGGAAGGAAAGAAAAGGGGAATGAAGGAAAGAAAAGGGGAAGGAAGGAAAGAAAAGGGGAAGGAAGGAAAGAAAAGGGGAAGGAAGGAAAGAAAAGGGGAAGGAAGGAAAGAAAAGGGGAAGGAAGGAAAGAAAAGGGGAAGGAAGGAAAGAAAAGGGGAAGGAAGGAAAGAAAAGGGGAAGGAAGGAAAGAAAAGGGGAAGGAAGGAAAGAAAAGGGGAAGGAAAGAGAAGTGAAGGGGAAGGATAGAGAAGGAAAGGGTAAGGATAGAGAAGGAAAGGGTAAGGAAAGAGAAGGCCGAGAAAGAAGCGAAAAGCCATATATTCCATCGTGAAAATAATTCCCTTCCGCGCCATGTTATAAAAACCGAAGTATATGTACTCTCCACTGTTAGTGCTGCCACCTATCGTCCATGAGGGATTTTTGCATGTTTGCGTTGAACACAGACAGTGACCACCTAAATGAGTCTGGTCTGCGTATATAATTAATAATATTAGTACGAATCTGTGATATTAGTTTACTAGGCAAACAACTTGCTTGTTATTTGATACACGTTATCCTGTTGTAACGACCCTTGCAAATCCTCATATTTTACTTTTAAAAGAAAGAGAAGAAAATTCCAAAATCCATGAAAACAACCATTTTCTCTCATTGCAACAGTAGAAAAATGTATTCCATATTTCCACATTCGTTTCTTTCATCACACGTTCACTATTCTATCTTCATGATGCACCGTCATTTGTTTGAAGATGTCATTTATGAAAAGTATATCGTGTAAAGTATATTGGTTCTCACTTGGAGACGCTTAATCCAGATCAGTGAACATGGCCTTGTAGGGCACTCGGTCCAAGATCCTCTGCATGAGCCCCCAGTGAAGGTCTCCGAAAATCTGGTTGTGCAACTCCTTGCTCTCGTCCAAGATGAGACGATTGTTTTCGTTCATGAGCTTGTTTGTTGCGGCAGCTGCAAAACACATAAATTGAACACGTTATGTCGAATGGAAGACATATTGCAAAAAATATTATCCTATCCTGTAAGGAGCATCATTGCACCTTCGCCATGCGCTCGATGCAGATCGTTTAAAGTCTAAAATATTCATACTGAACCTTTAGCATCACTTGCTATCTATATCGATTAAAGATAAGGTAATTCTTTTATAAGAAAATAAAAGAGGGAATTAAGCAACTGTCGATATTACTAGATAACATTAGAGACAGAGAGAGGGATGGGGAGAGAGGGAGGCAAAGGGAAAAGGTGGAGGTGTGTGTGTGTGTAAGAGAGAGGGAGAGAGAGAAGGAGAGAGAAAGGGAGAGGGAGGGAGAGGGTCAGAGAGGGAGAGAGAGAGGTAGGAAGAGAAAGGGGATGATAGAGAGGGTAGGAGATAGAGGGAAGGAGAGAGAGGGAGAAGGAGAGGGAGGGGTAGAGGGAGGGGCAGAGGTAGTGAGAAAGAAGGAGGCAGAGAAGGTGGAGATGGATGGAGTGACGGAGAAGGAAGGAAAATAAAAGAAGTGTAACTCTGTAAATGGATATGATTTACAAGTTTTAAATGATTATGGCATCGTGACACATTTAGTAATTACTGTTGTTGTAAAATGTTCGAACTGACATATTCTCACGTGTCAGTGACCCAACTACACATCTTGGAACAAACATTATTCAACATTTTCGCAATCCTTGTTATTACTAGTGAGTTCTTTTTCGCATTGAATCATAAAAAGCGACATGAAAAAATATCTCCCAATATATATTATAATATATTATATTAGAATTATAAATAATATTATTACTAGAGAGATTTAAGAGAATCACATTTTTATAATTACGAGAAAGGTGAAATAAATTTTATTGCATAAGTTACAGAAAATTTCATAAAATAATTAATCGTCGCGATCCTTTTAAAAAGAAAACGAGAAAATTTTATTAATCAAAGCATTTTGTATTTGCTGCAATTCGTGGAGCACTACTCACTCAGCTCAGTACTGTTGAAGAGATTTCCAAAAGTGACTTCCAATTTGTCAGCGTACATCACATTACGAACGTCTTCAATGACAAGGTATTCCTTAGAGCGGCGTTGCTCCAGATAACCTCGCATCGTCATATTATGGGTGACATTTGCTGTGAACAGACGATTTTTGTATTAAATAACAGTAATCTCCACTGATCTAAAAATAATGCTGACAGTCCCACTTCATGAAAAATAATTTTAAAACTCGTCGCACTAATATCTTAAATCCAAAAGTTCCAAAAGAGAGCTAAATATAATTGAAACAATGAAAGTTTAATATGGAATCAAGGGGATATTTCAGTTGTGGCAAGACCAAATTGTTTTTTTTTGGGGGGGGGCATTTCTGTTTATGGACATGTTGGAGCGGATAATTTATTCCTTAAACTGCGCGTATATGTTTTGAAAATAATTTGCAAAGCTGTTATACTCACTATAAAAGAAGTCCATATCTCCAGTGCCTTCTAATGGAATACCACTAACGCTACCTGATACCTCGCACCATCCTCGCCATCTGTATACAGGAAGTCTTATGATCATATTGAATTCTCGATTTTTCGGGTTTATTCTGTAAAAAATACATTTCTGTTATACACTAAAAATTAATAATTCTTATGATAGTAATAACAACAATAATAATTGTAATAATAATAACAATAATGATAATAATGATAATAATGATAATGATAATAATAATAATAATAATAATAATAATAATAATAATAATAATAATAATAATAGTTACTATTATTATTATATTAGTTTGACAGCGAGAGTCAAGCCTACGACTTTCTGGCAGACACACCTGTGATAGTGTTGTAGTACGAGAGATATTGAAAGAGCTAGGCCAAAATGAATGCGATACAAAAGTTACTCAATTCGAAACTTTTAAACATAATTAAGTAATTAAATTTAGATAATGAAAACGATTTCCATCCATCCTCCGCGGCGGCAGGGAGTCACTAGAAGTGCAAATTCTAAAGAAAAAAATCCTGTAAACCCGAACACAATCTCCGCCTCAGGACAAATCCCAGTTACAGAACGATTTGTCTGCTAAGGCGTTTGGAATTACTACACAATACGTAATAAAAATTATTGAACTTAATACATCAAAATTCATTGTAATGAAATGAAGTTTGTTTTTTTGATACTAAGAAGAGACGAGAATATGGAGCTTCGACCATGCGCTAAAGCATTCACCATCGTGATGAAAATCTGATTTGTCACTCAATTCTTATTTCGATCCATTTAATTGTGTAATACACTGACCACAGGTATTGCCGAAGAATAATTGTTTTACTTACTTTGAACGTAATAAAATAGCATCCTTCCAACCTTCCATAATTGAGTCGGAGACATTAAAAGCTAGTGTTGGAACTAGGCTGTTGTTTCTATGGAGAGTTACTAATGGAACCAAGAGGGGATCCATAGGTGCGGCATTCAGCTTCTGTATACCTGAAGTAAGAATGATAAGATGTTCATGTGTATTTGATTCGGTGTATTTAAAACTATTTCAAGGGTAAATCAGTAATAGATTTGGGTATTAACCCTCATCGTGACCTTCAAGAACCAACATGTAGAACAACAATTTAAATAACTATATTTCCCACTGAACTCTTAGAAGACGTGCAAAACAGTGAAGTTAGTGTTAATTCCAGAAGAAAATCATTCAAAACTATAATTTTCAAAGATATATCTTATTTTTATTTTTCTTCAAAGTAGCCTTTTCACATTCTCGTATACGTACGTATATACGGAGTAATATACGTAAGAGAAAGTTTTGTAATGCTGCGGAAAATCGATTTCTACATTTCAATGGAAAAACGCGTAGGGGTTCCCTGATACCGAAAAAGCGTTTTTTTAAAACGTCTCTCCTTCCTTCCGTCCGTTAGTTCGTTCGTTCGTTTGTTCGGCCCTCTATTCGTCTGTCAACACCAATAGCGCCCAAACCATGCGTACGACTTTTTCCAAATTGAAGAAATCCCTGTCCATCTGGCTCAAGTTGAAGCTTTGAAATTTGGAAAAACAATTCTTGAAAATTTGGGGGTACTTTACAAGACGACCGGACATTTTCAAAATGTTCTCAACAATGGCTCCAAATTTTTTCTTTAAATTTCTTGTAAAAATGGATTAAAACACTTATAAGAGTGTAATAGCTACGATTTTCACGGTTAACACTGAATTTTTGAAAATTACAAAAGTTTGAATTGATTTTGCGTTCTCCTACAACTAAGACATTGAAGAGAGAGGTTTTTGCTTCAAATGAAATTTGTTGTCTACAATTAGTTTTTTATTTTGGTCATGTAAATTGTTTTAACAATTTTAGTAGTTTTGTACAATAGTGCAAGTAACATGTGCAATTTCAAAAAAATACAAAAACAAGATTTTCTCAAAAAGGCTCCAAATTTTTTCTTTAAACTTTAGGTAGGGATAGTGCTAAAAGTCCCCTGTAAGATGACCATATTGCTTTATTCTTTTGCTTTTTTAAAAAATACAAAAATGTAATTTTTTGACTTTTTCTCATGTCATTAATATTTACATTAGCAAAAATGTGTTATTATTGTATTTATGTATACATATGCTTTAAATAATGTCATAAAATTACTAGAAAACTTAACTGTTTTTTTTGTGAAAATGAGCCCATATTTCCGCATTTGAGGAAACCCCATTTTCTCAAAAAAAGCTCTATCTTTTTAAAACTCTTCCAACGGATATTGCTAATTGCACTAATTAATATGACGTAAAGTTCATTTTGGTGTATTTTTCTGTTTTTTCAAAAATTTCACACATGCATTTTTTAAATATCTCTCACGTTGTTAATATGCACATTTCCAGCAACTTGTATACACTATTGCATTTGTGAGTGGAAGAGCATTCAATGACTTCAAATGAAGTTTTTCGAAAAGTCAATAGATTCCTGCGAAAAAGAGCTTCAAAATTTGCATTCACAGTATCGCTTAAAAGCTGTTTTCTTAAAGATTTTTCAACGAAAATTTCCATATAGGACGACGTTTTCCTCTCCTTTAATATTCTTAAAGTAATATTTGGGTTCTACTATCAGGAAACCGAAAAATTGCAAAAATAATAATACTATGGGCGGTGATAGATGGCAGCTGTCCAGAGGATGGAGCAAGACCGTAAAGCCAGTTCCAAGCCAAGCCAAGCCAAGCCAAGCTAAGGAAAATTAGAAAACTTTACTAGGATAAAGTCTGTGCCATTCTGTAGCACCACCAGTTATTTTATCAAAACACACGGAAACACGAAACTCTCGATAACTAGCACTACCCGTCGAAACCACACTTTACGACGCGAATCAATTATTCGTCTTGTCGACAAACGTTTAAGTTTTAACGTAAACAATTGTAACCAACCAAACCTTACCATTAACAAGGTGTTTCAGCATTCGGTTTCCTGACTCGGTAAAACAAGCGTTGAGATTTGGGTCTTTGGCACTGCATATTTTCACATCTGAAGCTGTAAAAAACAATACAAAAATCTGTTATTCCAGAAAGAAGTAAATAATTACATACATAAACATTATAAACTATTAAAATTATTGTTTATTTTCCTACCTTTAGAATTTTGAATATATCAGACTCTTTATTTACTTTCTATCATACAGTTATATGATACTATACGGTGATATTCAAAACTTGTAACATGGGTCGTTCCCTTATGACTTGTGTTAATTAATATTATGAATTTCTTCTGTTTATATACGACCATTATTTAAAATATTTTATCCTCTTTGGTTAGGTAAACTCAAACATAATTCCATTATAATCAGTTTCCTAATGCAATACTTTACAGCCCTAATGTGGTAATATACTTCAATATCATTCTAGAGCGGTAAAATAATGTCGTACTTTGCCCCTCTGGTTTTGAAAATATTTTGGACTTCGTCTTGTATCCTACACTTGTCCCCTTCCAAAACGCTGAGTAAACTTACTGATATATTTTTTGGCTGTCCGGTGTATAATACCGGTATATAAATTGTTTTATTTTTTGGAGGTTAGACTTAGGAAAACAAATTGTAGAATAGCAATTTCTGTTTAAGAGAAGTACAAATTATTTCTTTAAAGCAGCAAATTAAAAAAAATCATTATTATATTCATTTATTCGTTTATTCTTTACATTTATTCATTAATGAACTATGATTATTCATTCATTCGAACGATCAAAACTCAAAAGGGAAATGTTTTCCATTGACTTCTAGGCTTTCAGGTGTAGCTAATTGAAGCGTTTATTAAGAAAGACCTAAGACCCAAAAACGTGTTATTGACGAAATATTTGAACAATATATTGCTTCAGTATTGCGAGTCTCTTTCGTTCATAATATCCCTTTAGAATTACCAAGATTTCGTTGTTCGATTTTGGTAATTGGTATATTATTTTTAATTGTTCATTATTGAAATACTGACTCAATCAACGGTTAAGATTTTGATGGGAAGCAATTTAATGAAAATGATTTAATTCTAATTGAACAAATAATATAGTCTAATTTAAAAATGTTAGACTGCAATATAATTTGCAAACATGTACTTCCTGCACACACGATAAACAAAACACGTCTTTTATTAGAGCCCGGAATTGTATGCAAATTGATCTTCGTTTGTCAAATGTTTCTTGGATAATGATCACATATCTTTACAAATCTGCCCATTTAGAGAATTCATGACGCATTTTATTTTACATAATTTTCAAATTTTATGGTTAGTGCATATTTCTGCATATTCGGCGTAACTTTTGAAAAAATAAGAGGAAATCGTAATACTTTGTTAAAATAAAACTTCTTAAAATTGGAGAATTATGATTTATAGTTGGGTCTTGGAATAGGGAACAGCTCACAAGTCACCGCGAAGTGAATATACTTTTCGCCTCAAAACGAATGCCAACGGATGTAGATACAGTCTATTTTGCTTGTACTATGTGCTCGACCAAACGTGTGCTGCATTATTTTATACAGACAATGCTCCAAAATTTTAGAAAAATGTCGAAACTTTAGTATTAGATAGTAATAAAACACAGATTCTGAAAAAGGTATTAGATATATATAAAAGCTACAATATACAAACGATTTAAGTTTTATATCTTGCCACTTATCGTTTCTTACAAAGTCAGTAACAAAATTAGAAATTTAGAATTTATCTTTGCATGAAAGCTCTGTTTTAATTGATGAAATAGTTGAAAAAGTTGCTGTTATAGCAGGTGAAAGGGGAATATCCCTTTCACCTGGTACAGGAGAAGTAACTGAAATTTTGTAAAATAATACATATAATTTGAGAAAAAGTTCCATCGCAAGTACAATTAACTATGGAAATGTAGTACAAAGATCCACAGACCATTTCATCATTCCTATATTGTCCTATAACACATTGGAAAGTGTTTGCAAGTATCAGTTTTTTTTTCAATTAATAAAATAGGTACCTTAACAGACATGCGAACCAGTGTTTTAGAAACAAAATTTAGAAATGTATCTTGTCATACATTTTTGATGTAAATATAGAAAGTTATATGTTCAATAAATTATGTTCGTTTTTCTTAAATATTCTTCCCAATCCCAAAAAATGGGACATTAACAAATGACAGAGTCCCAACGCGGGGTTAATTAAGTGAAATTAAACAATAAAATTATATTAAAAATATATTTTTCTACAGATTATTCTTTTGTTCAATTTTCAGGCATTACCGTCGTAACACAATTCAAATTAATCAACAAGTATTTCGCATAGCATACTAGTAATACAATTTTATTTTCTTCTGAATATTATACTGCTATTTATTGCATGTTTTAAAGATTTATCGTGCACATTACGTGGCATATTTTTGTCATTGTTACTGCATAGAAATCCAGCTCTATTGATTATCATTAAATTAACTTTTAAATCCGTTACTCACGAAAATAGGTCTTCTCTCTAGCAGTAATTACACTCAAGCAAATAGGCAACACTAGAATAACCCAATGCCATGTACTTCTTCCACACACAAGTATCATGTCTGCTGGGTAGTGCAAATCTCTCAACAGCACTAAACATGCTCTGTACCTCTCTTATATACTTCAGAAGGGTAATAAAAAACAACGATGCACTTGCCAGGCAACTGGTTGAAATGCCGGTCGGGATGAGGAAGTTAGAACAGAAATTTTCAGGCGACTTCAGTTTGCGGAATGTTTTCTTCACGGAGTTACCAGATGTATAGGTAGTCATTTTCCAAACGGTTTTCAAAGAAATGTTTGTACTAACAAACCCAATTTTCGGAACATGAAACGAAGCTAAATATTCGGTTCTGATGAGCGTTGCATGCAAGTGTAATACCAATGAAACTTGTAGAACAGTTTAATTATTACAGTTAAAAATGGTGCTGATATATAGCTCGTATTATGACTATATATGCTCTTTGATACATGGATAAAACATGTTGCAATTGGTTTTGGTAATCGAGAATTTACACCTGAAAACTGCATTTAACATCAATAATTCGTTGCAAAAACCCGAAAATCACCGTGTGGTTGCAGCGTTTCAAGTGGGTTGGGTTATTTATCCAGTTTACACAGAAAGAAATCTCTTTTAAATAATTTCTCAACCCAACACGGTTTAAGTCACCCACAAACGCATTAAACGAAACAAAAAATTAAAAATTTCTGATAATAATGATTTCTGTAACATTCAAAGAATTAATTACTTAGAAACTAATTGGTGATAGTATTTGTAGCAACAGCCCCTACTTTATGTGTAAATTTTGGAATATTCAAAATTCAGAGTGTTCAATGAAAATGAGACCTGCGCCATGTTTATAACCGTTTATTGGTTTATTCGAGGAAAAAAATGTAGAGAAAAAATCGGAGACGTTTTGTGAAAAAATATAAATTACTCTTATTTCCAGCACAGATTTCATTAAGATCGTAATCTCTATCATCAATATTAAGGATCCACAAAAGGTGGATTCAACGTATCGAAGAATGTAATTCACAACGTATAGAAACAACATTTTTCCACTTTTTCGATAGCAGAGTCCCATTTTCTCGAAAAATCTTTATCCGCTGCAGCATTTCACTGTACTATATTTGTACGTAGAAGGCGAGAAAGTAAAAGCACTGTTCTGGTACGAGAGAGAAGAATTGAATTGAATTGAAAAACTACAGCGAAATTTAGAGAATGCTGTTAAATGCTGCAGTTGTTGAGTTTGAGAAAAAAACAGTCTGTGCCTATGATAATTTCTGATTTATTAAGGCAGGTCCCTTCCTCGAATTTGGTGCGACGCGTGGCCATCCGTTGCTATTACTTTCTCGCTACCGCTTACGCAGAGAGAAAGATATGTAATGCTGCGAGAAGAAAAAACAGCAAATTTGTGCCAGAAAAAGTCTTATTACAGGGCTCTGGTAACGAAAGAGTGGATATATCCAGTTACTATATATAGAAAACAAAGGGAATTACTTGTTTTTCACCTGGCGAAAACGGAAAAATTGCTCTCCCTCTTCCAAGTGCCACTACTTCACTACATCATGCTTAAAAACAACTATTGTGAATGAAATATTGGCATTGTTAAATGATTAACACTCCGATACTCGCGGAATCAGCATCATACAATACTAAAATACTGTTTCACGATGGTCTGTCTCTCTAAAACTTTTAGGATTTCAAAAATTAAAAACCTGTATTTTTTAAAGATACGTTAGACCCTATAAACCATTAAGCAGCTAAATGTTGGCGAGCTGATCGCAAAAACCTACTTCTCTATTTAATAAACCACTTTAATCAAGCATTTTACGAGATAGGTTGATTCGCGGAATCATTGGTGGGTCATTGAATTGGTCCTCAACTGAAATAACAAGACTCTGACCGTCGAAACGTTCCAAAGAGTGCGCGTGTGAAACATTTTCGCACAGGTTCAGTTAGAAGTATTTAAAAGGTTCAGTCCTGTAATGATTTGATTGCCCTCCAAACGAGTTCAGTCGTTTCTATCAAGTCTCGCCATCTTTACGGCAACATTATGACGATTTATGCAGCTTCTCGCTCCCAACTTGCAATACCTGTTGCAGAAAGATTGGTTCTGTTGTTTCTTTTGGTCCATGTCACATAAGCCAAGGCCAGTGTAACGAGATTGCGCTTCTGGGTCTGCTACCCAAATAAGGTGCAACTTGTTTAACTGCACCGCAGCCGCATCACAAGAACGCGCCCAATTACAACACGCGCAGTTGATTGATTGATTTTGTCGTGTTTCCAGGCGCGTCAACTGCTTTGGTCATTAGTCTCGTAAGTGTAGTGCATGTTTTTCTCTCTCGGCAGATGGCTGTGATCTTCCCCTGCTGAATGGCGAGATCCGACTCTCCCACCAGCGGGGCACCGCCCCAGCCGGGACAAGCTCTAAGCTCCCGACCGGTCTCCCGGAATATGTGGTAGTGTAGTGCATGTTAGTGTAAGTGTGTGTGTAAGGGGGAGGATAGAACAAGGAAGAGGAAGGAAAGATCGCGTGCGGTCCGTGGCCCGTTTGTTAGGGTACTGCTCTGGCATTCGGAGAAACTACGGAAAACTAGGGATCAGAGCAGCCGGCCGCTAGAATTCTCCTCCAGACGGCGACTGAATTCGACCTAGCTGAAAAGCTAGTGTCGAAAATCTTGCCGCCGTCAGGACTCCAACCTAGGACCGTTATCAAGAAACATATAAACTTTATTGACACTTGCAGTGCAGTCACTTGCACAGTTCAGTCGATGGGGAGTGAAAATGGGGTTCAACTTGCAAAGGCGAGGAAGAAGATTTAATTTTTTTTATTTTGTTCGTATTGTTATTGGTAATAAAATCTTATCCTTGAAATACTGCAGGAAAAGTTTTGGTATCCAAATTCTATACAAATTTGCTTTATAAATTTCTTGTTCTCAAGTAAATAGTAATAGAGCTACGAGATTTTAAGATAATTTGTAGAGAATTTTATAACCTTTAAAATTGTACAGAACTATTTGTGCGCTAAGATCAACCATTAAAAAGTTATTACGCAAAAACCAAACATATTCCCGAATTCCCGAAGAG